>OVAN01000625.1:0-54319 GCA_900406275.1 Anastatica hierochuntica
TCAGCTATATGTTGTTAGCCAATCTCAAGTGTATGAAGGGGGGACATAACATAAGTTTTATGTTAGTCCGTAAGGCTTTTGTTAAAAGAGCGGAGTTATATTCCACTCCATTATCGAAATTGTTTCAATTTCCCTTATTTGCGAAGAATGGTTGCATTCATGTGTCTCTTTATCTACATTACGTTCTGATTTGTTGTTTGGATTTGATGTATTCACGTTTTGTAATCTCACATTATCATCAATAAAATCGATTTTAGACGTTAAAAAAAAAACATTGGAAACATTTTTTTTCTAAACATCTAACAGTTTGAAATGTAGGGACTGTATTTTGCAGAGAAAAATAAATTATATATATATATAGATATATATATTTTAAAAAAATACATCGTATATTATGGATACTCATATTTAAAACAAAAAGATATATTCAAGTCCATATTTTAAAATTAATGAAATATGATCATAAACCCCTAGAAATGCTTTTATGATGTATGTCTCTCAGTTAGATAGGCTACCAACAAGATCGATACTATTATCCCAGGCATGAATATCGAGTCGAACTGCTGCTTGTGCTCTGCTATGGAGAGACAAGAGACCATCTTTTTCTTCGTTATGAATTCAGTGAGGTTGTCTGTAACTTGATCCATGCTAGGTTGCGGCTAAGATCACATTTGTTCATTACTTGGATGGCCTTGTTGGCTTGTGCAAATTTCGTTAACCACAACTTCTTCAATTCTCAGAAAGCAAATCACCCAGACGATTCTTTATCATTGTGGAAAAAACGTAGCAACATATTACATGATCGAACCTCCATACCTCGGCAACGATTTTCAAAACCATAGATCGGGAGATCGAAAATACAATCTCTGCAAGAAGGCACACGAAGAAGTTCAAAGACCTTATGGGTCTTTGGCTATAGTAGTATTTTCTCCCAGCTCAACTCCTACTTTGGAATCCAATATTGTTCTCCTTGTTTTTTCTTTTTTCGGTAGGAAGCAAATTGTATAGGTGACGTAATTATAACCAAAAATATCATTTACTAAATAAAATTTACATTCATATAAAAAAATCATGTAGACGCAAGAGAGTGGATGCCCGCTTCTACGGATCAACCCACGTATATAGGTTGGTTCCTTCTTCTCAGATCCAAAATACGAACAAAATAGCCAAATCGAAATTTGTTGCTTAGAACGACTCCAATGGGACGGCATAACACTATTATTGGTGTTGTGTGCTCTCCAATGGGATGACAAATCCTAACACCAATTTTTTTAGTGTTTTGTGAATAGTGCCACACCAAATTTGGTGTGATACTATTCACAAAACACTAAAAAAATAATATTATTTTATTGTTGTTTTTATTTAAAAAATATATATTTAAATTATGGTTTAACAATTGATTAAAATTTAATAATATAATTAAATCATTATCTTTTAAATAATTTTTAGTTTATTTTTGTTATATAAAATTATTTTTAATTAACAAGAAATATTAATTTAGAAAAATATATTAATATAGAAAATAATTAAACTAAAAATAAATAATTTATTAAAGATCAATTAAATACTGAAAATATAAAATTTCATAACTAAAAGCAAACACATATAAAAACCAAATGTAGCATAAATCTTATATTTATTTATAGTTAATCAATTATAAAAAATAATTAGTATTTATCAAAACTATTAAAAAATAAAGGGAATCTTAAATTTAATAATACAATAATAAAAAATATTCTTTTTAGTGTGATATTTGATCTTGTTGTTGGAGATGAAAAAAAAAAAACTTCAAAACACCAAATTTGGTGTTGTGGTTGGAGTTGCTCTTAGAAACAATATATTGTGACTGACAATAAATTCATGCAAGGACAAAGCTAAGTGAGAGGATAAGAGTTTTAACTGAACCACCCTAAATATAAATAGTTAAAATTTGTCCATTAATATTGGTAAATTATGTGGCAAAATGATTTGCATTGAACCCTTTTTTCAAAAGTTTCTGACTCGCCACTGAGTTCAAAATTTTTGTTTAAATTGATTTTCAGTTTCAATATTTTTTTTGTTAAAGATTTTCAGTTTCAATGTTCCAAAGATTTATTGTTGTAAATCTTTCAATATAAACTTATCTCCGTTTTTTTTTTGAAAAAAAATTGGATTGACAAGGTCCAACCTATGCAGTTGATCCATATACGAATATTTAAAATCGATAACAAAAAATTATCTTAATTAGTTTGTCGTAAAAATGTGCATCTTTGTGTATGTATTAAAAAGGGGAAAAAATTGGCGAGCCAACGCACGCGTTTTTAAAAAAAATATTGTTTGTTTTTTTTCGACTTTTAAATATTGTTTGTTATTCGGTGCCAAATCAAGAACAAAGTCCAATTCAACTTTTTGACACTCGTGCTGGTGCCTGAAAATTAATTAGAATAACAGTTTATATATTTGGTTTCTGGGACAACATATTAGATGCATTAACCACACCAACCATATACCCTTTAATACCCATCCACCAAAACTATTCAAAGTTCTGCACACAATAATAATTATTTAAGAGATGATGTAATATAACGGTTAATCTCAATAGTCAAAATACATGCTTGCATTATTAGCTTAGTCCACTGTTATTAGTCAAGCAGAAAGATTAAATGCGAAAAGATTTATATCATGACTACATAACAAAACCAACTCTTTATGGCAATGACTACGATACCCTCTCCACCATCTTCCCTTATCAACTTAGACTCATAATGATAAAGCTCCTCTCATTTTTCATCATGACCTAAAAGAAAAAAATCACAAAGATCTTGAATATCATGGATCATATACACGGCTTTATGGGCACAACAAATATCTCACATAACACAAACCTTATGATTGCCGCAGCAGCCGCCACCACCACTGCTACTACCTCCTCTTCCTCATCGTCATCCTCCGGCGGCTCCGGGACAAACCAGCTAAGTAGGTATGAGAATCAGAAGAGAAGAGATTGGAACACTTTTGGACAGTATCTACGTAACCACCGTCCTCCACTTTCTCTCTCCCGTTGCAGTGGTGCTCATGTTCTTGAATTCCTCAGGTATCTCGACCAATTCGGCAAGACCAAGGTATAGATACTTAGCATATATTTATATATCCATTTCCCACAAGATAATATTATGTGATATGGTTCCACTCTAAATATTTGTCTATTTTAGGTTTCTTTAAACTACAAAATATTTGTTTGTTCGGTTGGATTCTTGAAGATGTTATTATTTTTCTTTATACGAGCTGGGTCTCACTGATTGACGTTTATTTGAACTTAAGTTAGGTTCTATATATTATCATATATTTTCATCTATCACCGACAAACTATATCTCAATATGATTGTTAATCCTTTGTTCCAAAGTCTAACTATAGTCATTATTTAACAAATATATGTTATACATGTTCTATGACGCTTTCTATCTTAGTTGTATAGATGTTAACTCAATCATTAGAAAACAATACATACTCAAAATGTAAAAAGAAAATATATTCTATGATGGTTCTTCCAAGAATGTTGTTGTCTATTGAAAACGCTAATTCTAAACGCCAATATGATCTTGTATCTCTAGGTTCACACACAACTTTGTCCGTTCTTCGGACACCCAAACCCACCAGCACCATGTCCCTGTCCACTCCGGCAAGCGTGGGGCAGCCTCGACGCACTCATAGGCCGGCTGCGTGCTGCTTTCGAAGAGAACGGTGGTTCACCAGAGACGAACCCTTTTGGTGCACGAGCCGTTCGACTCTATCTAAGGGAAGTGCGTGACTCGCAGGCTAAAGCGCGTGGGATCAGCTACGAAAAGAAGAAGCGGAAGCGACCACTTCCGCCGCTACCACCGTCTCAGCCGGCGATTTCAAGTAGCCCTAATTAGCAACTAAATCAAGATTAGTAAGATTTTTCAGTCAACTACGTTTGTTTACAACTTTTATAGTATTCGTTAAATAATGACGAACATGTACGAGTTATTTAAAAGTCACATGCCCTTTTCTTCTTAAACTTTTATTTGGCAAGCTAAACAATTTATATTGTATTAAATAAATATTTAGTTTTTTCCGTCTGCCGTCGAATAGTATATATATGTATTGGTATATTTTCAATACATGCACACAAGTCACAAGTCATGCGAATTTTCTTAAACAACGCTGTTCAAGAGGTTATACTTTATTACTCTATACGAATTATAAAGTTTCTTTTGGGGTAAAATACGACTTACGAAGTTGTGATCAAGAAGATCCTATTATGTTGCTATCTCTCTAAATTATTTGTGTATGCATATATTGATCAAGTTTTAAAAGAACTAATATCATTCATGGAAATTTAGTTTCTTTTATAAGGGGATTGAAATGCAAGACCGGAAATTAAATAAAACTAGATTTTGACTCGCACTTTCAAAGCGCGGGATTCATATTTTTGATATAATCTAATACAAAAAAGAGATTTAAAGATGATATTAATTTTTGTTATAAATAAAAAGTAAAGAACAAATACTTTCATAGATTTATTAACGATATGGATTATTGATATCAAAATGAAAATTAGTTTCTTCTATAATATATTTACGTCATAGGCTAAACAATGATATGATCAATTCCTTTTTAATATCGTTGTTGAATTTCTTTTTGTAGAAATCATATAAATAATTTTTTTAAATACACAATAATTTTCTATATCAGAAGTTCTCATAATTTTAGTTTTTTATATTTATATTTTAATTTTTTCTATATATATGTGATATGCAATGCTTTTAAAACCATATTCTGGCTGTCAGATCGGATTCGACCGCAAGATATTTAGTCGGGTTGGATCAATGATAAACTCAAAGAAAATTAGACCGGTTAACCAAATTAAACATGTAAATAACCGAAAACAGAAGAACCGGTGAACATTATTTGAAACGGATTCAATTCTTAAATATGAAATTTATTCTATTTTATTAATTATTATAGTGTTTTGGACAAAATTCCACTTTTAATTTTAAAATATAATGATTTTAAGTGTTTTAATATTTAAGAATATATATTTATTCTCAACTATAATATTATTTTAAAATAATATATTTATTCGCAATTATAATTTTATTGTAAAATTATCATTAAATCTGGTTGAACTCGGTCGGACCATATCAACCTATGACCCAAGGAATTACCCATTTCGATTTTCGATTTAGTTTTAAAAACATTTACATAATTAATAATTTCAAAAATATCATTTTTTGTAATTGTTAATTAGTAAACTTAATTTTAAATATTGTTTTTCTAGAAGTGTGTAAAAAATGAAAGAATAATTAGTCATTAGTTAATTCCATTAATATTACTTAATTNATAATTAAATTGTTTACCTAAATTAATGAAATAAATAATTAAGTTGTTAGGCTATATAATAGGAGTGTATAATTAATATTAATATAAGAGTTCAAAATGGGTAATATCACATGTAAACAAATGTTGTTATGCTTCTATTTTAATAGTATAGATTAATATTGTATTAATTTATTGTCTTACTAGATTAGGACATGCTTTATACGCACTTAAAATATGTTAAAAATATAGTTATGATATATGGATATTAATAATCTAAGTTGATAATTTATATAATAAAGACCAATATGATTATATTATTTGTTATGACATTTGTTTTATTATCAAAAATTATGTTTTGTATTTCACCATAAAATATCTAGCGTGATAAAAATGTGAGAAACACACCCTCTTGATCAACAATAGAAATTTAAAAATAGGTTTCAAATTTTATATAACGTAAAATTAATCCAACTTTATTAATAAATAAATATCTTTTATACTTACTTTATTTAAACTATTTAGTCGCAAATTACAATGATTTGTTTTCATTATTTTAAAATTTCATATTAATCGTAATTGTCACAAAATGGAAATATAACAAAACAAAACCTAGAACATAAAATTAAAAGAAAATTTAAAGTGAATATTTTAAAATAATAATCATTTTTATCTTTTTAGTGTTTTGCTATTTTTTAAGAGCTAAGTGATTAAAAAACAAAATTTCTATAACATCTATATTATAAATTGACACATTTTTAATCTTAATTACCGATAATATATGTTGAAATCTCATGAATTATAATTTTACCTACATGTTGTGTTCACATTAAACGCGTTCAACTTTATATAATAAGATACTATTATAAAACTTCAGGTGTATTAAAACTCCTCTACTGGTAAAACAAACTAAAAATAATTGGGATGATATATCAGTTGAACTAGTTTGTTGGTCCCCATATGATGCATACATTAAAATTTTATAATAATTCGGTAAATTAAAATTTGTTATTTGTATTATTTTAAATTTAATTCTATATACTTTGTTATATATGTTAAATTTGGATAATACAATTCATTTAACATATTCTGCATATAGTGATATATTCTTTTCTTTTAACATTTGATCCCGCTAGAGACTTTGATATTAATAACACTAATCATAGTATTGGTATTATATAAGACTTATTAAAATTTTTATTTTGTTTGACTTTTAAAATATAAAATGTGATTATATTATTATTTAAAAACTTTGTCACTACAATTTATTATATACACGTAAAACATTAAAAATGGATACTACATTATATTTTACATAAATAGTATATGATTTTATGTAGGTAAATAAAATTAGTAAAAAAAATTTCCTTTTCATTGAATTTTCTTTTTTTGTCAAATTTTCCTTTGTCAAATTTGTTTTTTCTTTTTTGCAAACCAAACAACAATCAAAAGGTCACTCCGGTACTGCCCAGTCTGGAGGAACCGATTCTGCATAAATATAAATACGGGAGCCTCGAGCCAGACAGTCCACTTGTACATTTGCCGTGCGCGGAATGGTAGAAATCGAAAACCCTGGGAGCTGCTCACGAAGAAGGTGAAAATCTTGGATAACCGTATATAAAGCTGGCCAGTCATCTGGGTACTGGAGGATCCTGGGTAGCTCTGCACAATCTGTCTCAAAAATCTGGCAATCTATTCTCCTGGTACGCAATTCGTGCATAGCCCACAGCAGTGCTTCCATCTCTGAATGCAGTGGGGACAAGCTTCGCCGGAGACATCTTGCCCCTAGTAAAATTACCTTGTTTTCCTCGTTTTGACATACCCAGCCCAACCCAGAGGTGGGCTCGGAATGTTTCCAAGAGCCATCTAAGCGGCATATCAGCCCTGAAGGTCTTGTATTCACCGGGGCCAATCGTTCAACATCCGGGGCAGAAGTGGCATTCGCCTCCTCCCAGGCTATCAAGTCGGTCTCCACATCGCGCATAATCTCTTCCACTCCTAATTGGATGCCCTGGAAAACCTTTTTATTCCTTGCTTTCCAAATGTACCATAACACCCATGGATATAGGTCATGACCCCTGTCTTGATCCCGTATAGATCTTCGCCAGAACAGATAATCTAAGTTTGTATAAAGTGAACGTGTTGGGAAAATCCCTGGTAGTGTCGGACTCCTGTAGGAAATCCAGGTTTGTTGAATTGATTCACACTCAAAGAAGACATGATTAATAGTCTCCGGAGCCTTTCTGCACCGCTGACACATTATATCACACTGTATGCCCCTTTTTGTGATCTCTGACGCCACCGCCAAGCTCATCGTGGCAAGTTGCCAGATAAAATGTTGTATCTTAAGGGGACAATTTATTTTCCAAGCAAAAGCCTTCAGAGCTTCCAGCCCTGGTCCTCAACCATTATTATTCAACCTGTTTATCGCCAAGGAGTTAAGGAGTTTGTAGCCCGACTTAACCGTATAATTTCCAGATTTTGTTAATTAACTGTTATTTAATTAAAGTTTCATTAAAGGTAATCATGTAATCAACTGCACTAACTTTTAATCTGGTGCAAATTCACTTCGCAATTCTCTTAACATGTAACTCCGCTAGAGATTATGGTATTAATAACCCTAATCATAATATTGTGTTATCTAGGATTTATTAAATTTTTATTTTGTTTGGTTTTTAAAATAGAAAATGTGATTATATTATTATTTAAAAATTTTGTCACTACAATTTATTATATAAACGTAAAAACGTTAAAAATGGATAATACATTATATTTTACATAAGTAATATATGATTTTATGTAGGTAAATAAAATTATTTAAAATTTTCTTTTTTATAAAATTTTTCGTTTTTGACAAATTTCCTTTATCAGATTTTTAGTTAATTGTCTTTAAATTAAAGTTTCATTAAAGATATTCATGTAATTAATCACACAAACTTTTAATCGGGTGTGTGATAAGACGTGACAAAAGAAGATTTGTAGAATCGAATGGTTTGTTCGTGTCTTTTCATGCCCTGCGTCTGCTTTCCTTTGTAGCGTCTTCATTTGGTAGGGAAATGGCAAATCATTCAGTTTCCTGTCTTTGTTACAAAGTCTGTTCTTTCTTTCTTATGTACAGAAGGAAAAAGATATTGTTGTATGGGTAACTTCTTGATCTTGTATTCCATTTGGTTATACTTCCACCGTTCCACAATATTATAAGTTTTAAGACAAAATTTTGTTTCACTAAATCGTTTCTTTAGGGTTTCGATGTATTTTCAAATAGTTAAATTGTCAAATTCAAAATATTCTGATTAAAATTATTGGTTTAAAGTTATAGAAAATTTTTAAGACAAAAATAAAGAATTTATTGTACTATGTTAACTCTTTCTTAATATGTGTGAAAAATTCAAAAAATATTATTTTCTGAAATGGAGGTAGTATATGTTGGGGATAAATAAATTTCATGCATTCTCACTCTATACCTATGCTCAAGTGGCCAAAGGGATATGTCTTTACCTTATGGCTAGAATATCGTTGGTAATACAACCCCGAGGAACACTGCCCACAAATAAAAGGAAATATTCTTAAAGCAAGGTCAACTAATCGTATAAAAAAATCTACTAGGATAAAGAGAAATCTTCCTTTCTCCACAAATATCTTCAAAATATCGTAGAATCTACTCGACATTGTGATATAATAAGAGAACTAAAACCCTAGATTCCACATCAAAAATCATATTCTCTAATAGTTTGGTGTTAGAAGGAGTGGGCTAATCCAAAATCTACATCGCAACGAGCATATCAGAACTAGGCGACTGAACTATTGGTAGAAATAGCAAACCCACGACCAAAAACCCAATGAAAGATATCCTAGCTCCGATTTCTCCACCGGGGCGTGAGGATGTGATTTTTACGATCTCAAGGGGATTGAAATTGAGTAGAATAATCAATACAACCTCAGAGAAGTGTATCAATGCTCCCAAGAGTTGCCCAAAAGGAAAAAAAATAGGAGCACGAAGTCAACTGTGATGATGAGATAAGGTTCTCACCGTAAGAGAGGAAAAAGGTATTGGTGCCACACCATGACACGTTAGTGATCACATTGCTAGTGGCCAATTTTGTGAAGAGGATCCTGGTGGACAACGGAAACTCAACAAAAATATTGTTTGTGGGGGCATGCAAAAATTTAGGCCTGGAAGCGGGTGCCATCACCAGGAAGGCCACACCACTGATAGGATTCAGCGGGGAGGTGAAGCAAGAAACATGAGAAATCACTCTGCCTGTCTATGCAGAAGGAATCAGCATGCCGACCAAGTTTCTGATAGTTGACAGCACCTCCGCTCAACGTGATAATGGGACATCCCTCGATACACGACATGAGAGGTGCCTTCTATACTTCACCAAGCCATCAAATCACCTACCCCGTGGAGATTAAAGAAGATAAAAAGGAGATCAAGATGGCGCATGCTCTTGTTTCCAGAGTATGATCAAAGGGAAAACCGTTTGTCCACTAGAAAGCAATTCAGAAGATCCCGAGGTGGAGCAGTTGGATGAGGTACCTTTGGAGAATGAAGGAGCTGGGAGATATCTCAAAGTAGACTCGCAGCTACGACCCTATAAGAAAGCAGTTCAACGACTTCCTGAGATCAAATTTAACTGTTTCGCATGGTCCCACGTAGACATGTCAGGGAGTGAGTCAGAGATAATTATACACGAGCTGCAAGTGGATCCCATCACATGACAGTGCGACACAAGCGACATAAACACCGAAACGGGACGAGACTATCAACGATGAAGTGAAGAACATGTTTTAGATTGGATTTATATGAGAAGTACGATACTGCGATTGGTTGGCTAATGTGGTAGTGGTTCAAAAGAAGAACGAAAAGTGAAGTGTCTGTATACGTTTTCCATACCTCAACAAGGCTTGACCCAAAGATTATTTCCCTCTACCATACAATTATAAGTTGATAGATGCCACTGCGGGACATCAACTAATGAGCTACATGGACACATTCAATGGCTATAAAATAAATCCTAATGCATCCAAATAACCATGTAAACATGTCTTTCATGACCTCAAAAGGTATCTATTGCTACAAGGTGATGCTCTTTGGTCTAAATAACGCGAGATCCACGTACTAACGCATAATGAATATGATGTTCACTAAAAAAATTGGGCAAGGTTTACATTGATGACATGTCGTTGGAAGCGGAGGATCACATATCACCTGCAACAAGCGCTCTCTACCCTACGAAAGTATATCATGAAACTTAATCCCAACCAATTCTCATTCAAAATAAGCTCCGAAAACGTTTTAGGTTAAATTATGATGTACTGAGGGATTAAAGCTAACTCGGGTCAAATAAGAGCAATTCATGCAATTCCCTCACCCCGAAATTCAAAAGAAGTCCACACAATGACGGGGAGAATGGCTGCTTTGAGCATATTCATTTCCCGTCTCTTTGAAAAAGCTCACGCATTGTATTAATCGCTTAAGAAACTCAAGGATTTTGTGTGGGACCAAAGGTGAGAAGACGAGCTGACATCCCTAAAAGAATATATTACCACGTCACCGCTACTATCCAAACCTTTGGATTGGGAAGCGCCTTTACTCTATCTCGCCATATCAGAAGACGTCTTTTAGCACAGTGCAGGTGAGAGAAAAGAAAGTAAAAAAATGGTTTACTATGTTAGTTAGTCCCTCTTAGACGTGGAAACAAGTAACAACCACCTCGAGAAGCTTACCCTAGCCCTAATTACTGCTGCAAGAAAACTCTGACCTTATTTTCAAGCAAGAATGGAAATTTTTTTTAGATGGATCCAACAATGTAAGAGAAGCGGGGTTGGGCATCGTGATTTTCTCCCTTACCAGAGACACGGTCTCCAGAGCAGTCAGGTACAACTTCAAAACCACAAACAATGAAGCATAATACGAGCCTCTGATCGTTGAATTATGCTTAGCTAGAATCTCGAAGTGTAAAACATGAAGGTTTATAGTGATTTGCTTCTCATCATAAATCATACGCAAGGAGAATATCAAGAGAAAGATGCAAATATGTCCAAATATCATAGCTTAACCAAAGAGCTAATTGCCATGTTTCAAAGTTGTAACCTCATGCTGATACCTCGGGAACATAATACCCATGCCTACACTTTAGCCAACTTGGGTTCTGCGCTGGAAACTATAACAAAGCTAAGTGCTCCCTTATTGGTGTTATAGTGAGCAGCCACCAGTGAAGGGTGCCAGCGAAAGCAAGGATCGATGATCCACGAAGAGAAAAGTTGGATGACCCCTATCACTAAATATGTGAGGAACAACGCACTGCCGAACTTTTGAAGTGAATACATAAGGATTAAGAAGTAGGTCGCACTATATTGTTTCATTCTTGATAGCCCTAAGGAACGCGAACCTGGTTCTGCGTGAGCTACATTAGGGAGAATGTGGAGCACATTCTAGCAGAAGAGGTCTAGCCTTGAAAGCACGAAGGACATGCTATTATTGGCCCACGATGGCAACTGATGTAACACACATGGTGCAACATCGCAAAAGTGCCAAGTGCACGCGCAAGTTCATACCGTCTATGATCCCTACCTTGGAAGAGGAAGTAGAAGGTCATAGAGAATGTCCCCAAGAGCAAGAATGAAAACTATTTGTAGATGGATCCAGAAAAGTAAGAAATCTGCTCTATAAACTCTTCCTTGGTTTTCTTTATTCTTTCTACCTCCGTTGGCAGCAGGGCAACACTAAGCTCCAAACCCTCTCCTTTTCTTGGGAATTGGCCAACTCCTTTTCGTAGGGTTCGACCATTTTTCTTGGAAAAGGTCAGTTCTGAGCGCTCCTTCTTGAGTATTGTCTAGAGACAAGACCTTCCTCTCGTTAGGTATGTTGCTCCTGCTAGGAGAAAATTTTCCTTGTAAACGATGATAGAGAGACATGGCATGCATGAACATCCAAAATGACAAATACCGCATGACTAAAAAGAAGTCATAAGTCACACCAGATCATAAAAAGGAAAGGAGCCCCTTATCTTCAACAGGTAGGCCTGAACGCATCCCATGGCCCATGCAACGTCATCATCCCCTATAGATACAATTCTAAAGGGAACACCTTTGACTCTAAGCTTTCTAGGGACTTGCTATGAAAGGTCGGAGTGATGAATTCATCGGGAGGCAATTCTGGTTTGGTCCTCTAATGAGTAAAAAGGGTATCAATGCCATCAAGAACCCTACGAGTTGTGGTAGGAGAGAACTCAATGATTTGTACTCCAACCCTCAGGACAATTTCGCCTGCCTTCTTCCTTTTGGCGGAAGCCAATTTTGTTGCAGCCATTTGGACACTCTCGCTTATTGCGAATTACAAAATTAAGGAGTGAAGGGTAGAAGGAAACTTTCTTCTATAAATAAAATTATCGGACTCGTGATTGCATCCTAGGGAATGATGATTCTGGAAGTCCTAGAAATCTATGATACGCCTTAGGAATTAATCGTGAAAGAAAGATGTTCTTACTTTACTTTTTCATTGATTCGAGAGGAACATAGAGAGGAAGCTTCGAAGACAGTTGATTCGAGCGAGCGACGAAGAAGTGTATGTCTTTTGAAGAACTACATAATGGAAAGAAGAAGGAGAAAAGGAAAGAGAAGATTACAACGACCTTAAAGTAGTTTTTGAAGGCGTGCTTGTGCTTAAATTGATATGGGACCTCCTTCGAATCATGTTGGAAATCTTTTTGGCTTTGCTGGATTTATTGCGGGAAAAAAATTTACCAAATCAATAGCCAAGAAAAATAAAGCAAGAAGCTCATCGAGACAATACGTGGGCTAGTTTGTTTCTTAATCCAAGAAATCGACAAAGAGCCATGGAGATAACTCTAAATCTCACTACGTAGAATTGCATTTTAAGTGCCAAGCTATTGAGGTAAATAAATTCCATGACTCTTGGCTCTAGCTCCCTGATCAAATGGCCAAGTGATATGTCCTTGACCCTGTCTATGATGTCACTGGTCATACAATCAAGGAGAACGATGCCCACTTATAAAAGAAAATATTCATAAAGCAAAGCCAATCGACCGTGTCAAAAAGAAATCTACTAGGTGAGAGGAAATCTTCCTTTCTCCACTAATCTACTAGAATTGCTTTATGAGACCACTAACCTTCATAAAAAACTTGCTCCTCACCCATATTAGCTACTTTAGTGTCAGAATATGAAACCCCATTTGCAGCATCCAACGACTTCAGACCAGTATGTGTAGTATTTACCTCATGTTTCTTTTCTTCATAGCTGAAGACTATACTCCATATTATTTTCTTGGCCACCAAATCAACTTCAGCTTACGCCACATAAATTTGAATATGTTGCACCTTGGCTCTTGTATGTACTTTATCATCGACCATTAAATAATGCATCTCCTCAAGCATTTCACGAGAAATACGACGGTACCCACTTATCGAGTCAACACGCACTTGATCCTTTGTTAAGACTTTGAAGAGAGGATCATGCTCGGTTAACACTTTCCCAGAGCATTGCTTTCTCAGAACTTGTAGCTTCAGACTTGTAGCTGTTTGACGATTTTGAAGGTTTTAAAGGAGAGTTCTCTTTGTCGTGAATCAGTATTTCTAAAGTATAACATCTTTATTAGATTGTATCAAAGTCCACATCTCTATTTTGGAAATTAACTATCTTAGAGAGTCTTTTAGATTTGGATACATCAAAAGTTACTCGCACCCTCCAATACTCTTTATGTTGCGAGTATAGAGGATCAAAAGTCACCTCTGCAGCCTGTCAAAATATAATTTCTCCCGATGTCATAAACGAACCTTTAGTGTAGTAATTCACATGAATATTCCAAATTCCGAATCCAAACTAACATGTATTGTAAATAATTCTTTAAGGGTTGCTCAGACCACATACCTATAACTAGGGCCGATCTATTGTAACTCCAAACACCCTTCTTTAATACCTCTTTCATATCTTCTTGATATTTAAAATGAAATGGAAACGATCTTTTGACAAGGCCACACACAAACACGATAATATATTTTCTTCTTTTGTGGCATGTCATGAACTAATTCTATCAGTTGACACAACGGGTTTAAGGTTCTCATAATAACACTCGTTATGTTTCTTTCTATAGAGAAATACTTTGGAAGGTCAGATAATGTGGAAGGAACCTCTTCTTCTTCCTCCAAATTCATTGCTTTCATTGCCTTATCGAGATTACCCTCCATATTGAGCAAAACATCAGTAAGAGATCACACAAAGCCTTTATTACTTTCCTTTAGGGTTCTTCACAAGTGTCAGCAAAACCAGAAATCTTCCTCAACAAACAAAATCACCGAGAAATTTTAGCGAAAGACAAAAGAGAAAACTAGAATATTTTCTTAAATCTCTTTAAATGATTTCAATCCTGAAAGTTTTTTTTTTAAAAAGGCTCCTTATCACTTAAGAATCAAGACTCTAAATGAAAAGGAATATATCTGAGCCAACCAATTAGAGTCTTTCCATTACACCAACATTACTTTTTAATTGTAAACTAAAATGTGACTAAAATGTGGAAGCATCCTTAGTATAATGGTTGATTAAAGGGTTGGTTAATGCTTCTATATTAGAAGGTCTGGAAATCGACTCTCTTAAAATGAAATTAACATTAAGGTGTCTAAAAATGGTTGAAGTAGATAAATTAAGGCTATGAAATAGGTAGCAAGAAAATTATAGTTGGAATTGGCTCAATTCGCGGAATATGCAGATTAATGAAGACAAACTTATAAGAAATCTCCAATTTTTCATCGTGGTGAGGTGATGCCAACACATGGGGCGAAAAAATTTTTCGTTGAAAAGTTGTTATTGTAGTTGTCTCTTTTAATTCATAATTGAAATATTTACATTTAGACGACAAATAATAGCTAAAATTATTTTTTCGATTATATTTAAATATAACTACTTTTTATCATATATTAAAATCCTAACTATCAAATATTCTTCTGATTTGGCGTCGAATAAAGTTTGAATAATTAGTCCATCTTGCTTCCTAGTGGCAATATTAGTTTAGAAAAAAAATTCCGCAATCTGTTGGTAAATTAATTGATTACACTTCACAATCCTAGCTAGTTCTTACTTATACCTGATAAATTATGTTGGTAAATTAATTGATCAAAAGTTATTTTGATATTTATAATATTTTTAAATGTGAAGTCAAAACTCTAGGTGTCAATCATAGGAAGAGATTTGATGACGTGGCATTGCGTGAGATTTTCTCGGGGCTTCGGAAAAAAAGAAAAAATTGTTAAAATCATATGTGTCACGATCTCGTACGTAGATTTCAACGTGGCATCACCGGATTGATTCATTCCCCATCCCTAATATTTCCCCGACAATTTTAACCCTACAAAAATAGTGCTTGTGCCGATTTTACCCTACTGAATTCTTAAAGAAAAAAAATCGGCTAAAAATTTATACAAAGAAAATTTGTTAACCATAAATATATGGTCACCCCAGCAACCCTAATATTTTTTTGATCTCTCCATAATTGTATCTAGACACAAAAAAGATTACGATGGTAATTTGTGACGATGAAAAGCGGACGCAAGGAAAAATTATGACGACTAAACAAAGAGAAAGCAGCCACTGTTGTGATGATGATATTGACTATGATGATAATTATGATAAATGAAAACAGCCTAGTATGATTATTTTTGTGCAAGGAAAGGCATACAAAGTGGTATGCTGAGTCCACAAACATCATGTATTATTTTATTAACAAAGGGCCTTGGTTTCATGAGGAAGATGCCAAAATCAAAGACTACATCGAGAATAGTGGCACAAGAGGTAACTAGATCGCTTTGCTTCAAAAGATGGTATATATTCAAAGCTTACTCTACTTAAATGAGAAAGAATAACTCTTGAAATTGGTATGATATTGTCAGGTGAGTGTTTAGTTTATGACTCATTGAGCTTCATATGATGGTTTTGAAATACATACATACTGGTTGCATATATAGTTTCCCTCATTAACAACCTTTTATGGTTTCAATATGTCCAAAGCTATCATTATTTTTTATTGATAAGTTGCAGTTATACAATTTCACATCATCTTTTCCTCAATTGTGATTTCATATATAATGGTTGTGATAAAATTACTCAGTGTACTTGTGAAGTGCTGCCTGATTTTTTATATGATTTGCAAAGGATGCATAATCCTTGAAGCAAAGTAGTTTTGGTGAGTCTCTCTTTTTTAAATGTCATCGTCTTACCTGACTTTGGGATGCCATTAATTGTAACCACTTAAATAAGATATGTTGTAGACGAATTGTATTATTTATTAAAAACAGCATAATGGGCATTGAGATGTTTTGGATAAACTTTGAGTTCTATTCTTAAATTGTTACTTTTCTATTTCTCAACTGAGTCTTTCTTAACATAACCTTTATGCTGGTTTTGTTTGACGATCATTCATATTTTGCTTCTCCGATTGTAAATCAAAAGAGGAGATACGAGGCAACTTCCTGGATAATTAATTTTTTGGATATTTTTTTGCATTGCATATATGAAGCTGGAAAGATTGATAAACTTAGATTGCTAGACATATTCTGTGAGACAGTACTTGACCCTGAAGCACGTTACTTGAAATACTTTTCACCTTCAGCAATAGTCAACTGTCAAAATTAGGATTTAGGAAGAAATAGTGTTATCGGAAGGGTTATGTGCCAGCTTAGGTGAGTTGTGTTGTAAGGAAGAAACATGACGTTTCCCCCTCAGAAAATAGTAGCCATATATTCTCTTAAACTAATGGACCACACCTAATATGTCTGAAGTTCAGATTGCATGTTTATGTGCTTATGATGTGTTGTCAAATTTATGGAACAAGATTCTGAGGATTAGTATTGGTAAATCATGTTAAGTTAATTAATAAATTTCTCTATCTCGAGTTAGGAGACTTTATTTGTCATTCGGAGTTTGTGTTAATATATGTACAGGGAGCTTAATTGGAGTTGTGAAGCTTTTGAGTTAAAATTTTTTAGGGATATATCACCTTCACAGCTGTCTTGCACGTTTAAAAATTGGGAAAATCTCACTACGGAGTATAGTAAGGTAATCATTAACTATATTTTATCCAGTTTTTAGCGAACGTGCATTCTTTAAATGTGATTTTTTAAGTTCATATGTCCTAATTAATCTCTTTTTGCTGGTTAGAAAATTTCTATTTTCGCTGAGCTGAACAACAAATTGTCTCCATGTTCCTAACGTTCATTATGCGGAGGAACTTCATTTTGTGATTTTTTTTGTATGTGAAAATATTGCTTGAATTGGAGATATAAGTAAATGATCTTGAAAAAATGGAACACTTGACATCTTTTTAGATAGCTTTTGAGCATTGCGGTGATATATGTATAGAAGGATCTAGAAGATCCATATCTAATCAAAGAAGATATTGTAAATATACTCTAGAATTGTATATCATTATATGATTCTATTCCTTAGTAGTTAGGTTAATTTATTCTCTATATAAAGACATCACTTTGTACATTTTATTTTATGAGAGCAATAACAATTCTTCCAATTCATAATCTCCCATCAACTGTGATATGGTATAAGAGCGATGATGGTCGAACGATCGACTACGTTCCTGGTTGTAAGCATAATGCTTCTTTTCAATTTTCAATTTTTTCAAGCCACGTGCTTCCAATTAAAGTTCATCATGAACATCTGAATCCAAGCCATCGAGCTTCTTTTATTCAATTCTGAAATGAAACTCTGAATCTAAGCCAAATGCTTCTTCAACTCAAGCATATATCATATGCCTCTGAATCTATGCTACATGCTTCTCAAAATTTTTTTTTTAAAAAAGAAGAAATGTTTCATCGGCTTTGCTTTAAGAATTTTTCTTTCTTGTTTTAACAAAAAAAAGAACATTTATATGCTTTTAAACCAAGACTCATATCTCATCAGTTGTTTCTCTTTTAATAGTTACTTTTGTTTTTCATTTTCTTTAAAAAACTGAAAAGATGCGTTTTTTTTTCTAATTCTTAACTAAAATTTTAAAAAGGAAAATTTTTTCGAGAAGTCTCGCATATTGAGGTTGAACAATTACCACCAACATGTTCTAGTCTTAGCCGTCGTCTGACACAAGCTATGATTGACCTGAAAACAACCACGAAAGAAAGATACATCTCTTAACATCAGATTTGGTACATCACCATCTACGGTCAATCTCAAGGCTTTGCTTCCATGGTAATTTCATCACCACCTTGAGATTGAAGGGGCATATAGAAGGATCTAGAAGATTCATATCTAATCAAATAAAATATTGTACATATATTCTAGAATTGTGTATATCACTACATGATTTTATTCCTTAGTAGTTAGGTCAATTCATTCTCTATATAAAGACATCTACCTTGTACATAATATTTTATGAGAGCAATAACAACTCTTCCAATTCATAATCTCTCATCAACTCTAATAATATGTTTGTTCAGATTAAGTTCTTAATGCATGATAGTTTTAGTTGAGCTATTTAGTTGTGTATATGTTCTCTGTTATTAGATCAATGACACAGTAATGGAACTGCATCCGTTCATAACAACCCAATGTAATGAAACTGCTTTTTGTTGTGACATAAAGAATGTATTTCAGAGCCATTCAAAGCTTAAAAAAGAGCTTCAAGCATGATTGGTAGGGCTGCCACAATCATAAAATTCGTGCTAAGGTGAACTCTACATTATCACGGTCATGTTGTAATGTTACTTATTTTGGTGCTCAAGACTTTATATACGGCTCTCTCTCTCTCTCTCTCTCTCTCTCTCTCTCTCTCTCTCTCTCCCCCTCCAAAACACATATACATTTGACACATCCCAACTTCTTACTCTCTTTTTGTTTCAATATGTGTAATAAGGTTTGTAATTGTGATTGTAATTTAGGCAGACTGGCACGAGAGTATGCTGATGTTATAATTTTCCATCATTGGTATCAACTTTCAAGACAATATTTATTCCCAGGAGTAGCAAAGCTAAACAAACATCAAAGGCATCTTCAAAATTGAAGAAGCGGAAGGATAGATGCGAAACACCGTAATCACCTGCTGGAGCTTTAATACAATATCTTTTTCTTTTTGGTATTAAGATTTCATCCTTGGAATAGAGAAAGAGAAAAATATTATTTCTTTAATATAAGCTCTCTAATGATTATGTTTTCATTCTTTCGCTTTACATAAATGCATATGACCAACGACTTCATAATTTTATTTCTTAACTGTAAAATTATTTGTCGTATATTTCCTTCAAGAAAATTGAATATTTTTTTGATTATCCTTCATGGTCCTTACTCCTTATACTCCCTTTTAATTTTTGGCACCAAAATTTTACTGTTGTATTAGCAACCCAACAAAGACTTCAATTTCAATTCGGTAGATTTTTTACATTAAGATTGATATACTATCTTATCTTCAACATCAAATCACAAAGAATCACTTTTAGTACGTCACCAAACATATCTAAAGTTACCTCATCAAAGATAATGAATTATTTTTCAAGAACTTTTTGTGTAGAACAAAAGATATATTAGATTTGTGGTCTTAAAAACGGAACACCTACTTTTTTAGCCTAATGAGATCATATAGATGCTTAATATGTCGAGTGATTGGTACCATATATTTTAGAAACACTTGTAGTTAATAATAAACAAAAAAATACTACAAAAAGAAAGAAAAAGACACAAAACAAACATGAAAAATTAGAAATTGTATATCGATCAAATATGAACGAAATTCCTATGAGGTGATAACATAAAATTGAAACAAAAATTAGCATGAAGCTTGCGGGAGTAAGCAATATCAAAAAGATATAAATATGATGAATAAATAAACATGGATTCTAATGAACATAGAAATCAATATAATCCAAACGAAAAAGAGGTCTAGAGAAAAAAAATTTATTAAAAAAGTGTTACTTACCATAGAAGAAAATAATAAGGTCTTCATATCTATATAGCGATAGAATTGTTTTAATCACCCAAATGATCTACTAATAGGTGCTTCTATACTTTCAAATTAGGCTGAGTTTAATATTTACCATAGTGATACTAAGCTATGTATACTTTTAGATTATGTGAAAAATTAAAAATTTAAAACTCTATATATTTACTTAAGCAGTGTTGGATAATTATCATTTATCCAATATATGTAGAAGATAGTTACAACAAAGAAAATCTAAGAAATGCTGATACTAGACTGTTTAATTTTTGTTTTACTATTGACTAATAACATATATAGGATGCATACATATTAAAGTTTCAAAAAATAAAAAAGCTCTAATAATGTTTTAAAAAATATAAATACGTAAATATTATGATAAATAGGCTCGATAAAATAGTTACGTAAACAAGTCATGCCCATGCAAGGCACGGATCAACACCTAGCTACTATAATAATTGTAGTCATTTGAATTTTTTCAAGTAACATATATACATATATGATTTATAGGAAAATTCTTTGTTGGAAACTCTTGAAAATTGGCTAAGCCTATCAAATTTTTGAGCCATCCTTGATTTTAAGAAAAGTGAAAACATAAATATATTACCAAAGTAATTATTTTTTCTCTTACATCTTTTAGAACTAAACTACCTATTTACTATGATACTTACTATTTCGTTCCCATTCATACGAAAAACTCAATGTTATATACAAATAATTAAATTGTAGAGATTTAAATTCAACCTTTCTTGGTTTTGACCAAGGGGGTAAAATAGAAATTGCATTTGAAATCATACTACTATATAAATAAATGACATTTCTTTTATTGGGTTAACTTCACTACACACCCTCAAATAATACATCTCGATTTATTTCACTTAAACTTTTCACCTCTTTATTATACACCTTGGGGTGAATTATCTATATGCCATATTTTGAGAAAGATTTTCTTTTTTTTTTCCATTAAATCAAAAGTTTGCAAATTTTCCATCAAAAATAATATTTGTTGGAATATTTTGCCCCTGTCCTAGATGGAAAATTAAGCAGCAGAATTTGGAAACATTTTTTCTCAGAGTATATATCTTTTTTGTGGATAAATTTATACATGAATGTATACATATTTTCGTAGATGATCTGTTTGTACATCAAAACATAATATTTTTCTGAACAGAGTTGTGTATACATAATTCCATGACATTATATCATGCAATAACAAAAAGCTTAAAAAGTTCAAGAAAAAACTCAATTCAACATTGTCGATAAATAAATCTTTGTTTGTCATATATAGGTTGAATCCGTCTTCCAGGAGAGTGGTGATCTTATGTTTCTTTATGAACAACTTGAAACCAAATCACCAAATAAACAAATATTTGTAACACACCATGAGTAGTAAAAGTACAACTTTGCAGAGACTAAAACCAACGACGAACAAGAGATTGAAAGGCTGCACTCTTTTAAATTTCAGACACATAAATGAAATCTACAATGATATAAAAGGCAGCTTGATGAATGAGAATTTAAGCCCTAAAATAATCAAGAAAATAGAACCCTTGGACAAACCATAAAAAACTTGAATGAATGGATATTAAACCCTAAAGAAAATGGGAAAGAGGAACCCTCGAAGAAACCATAAAATACACTTAGATGACCATTTAGTGTCCCACAAGGCGGAGAGAAACAATAAGCTTACACCCTAAAAAACACTCACGGTCTTATATAAGGCTATAGAAATCCAAAAAACCAGAAAGACAAGCACCTTTGATTTGCTATTTTGATAACGTTATAACACAATAGTCAGAAATTTAAATAGTAATAAAAAGATGAGCATATCCTTCACATAAAGGTTTAAGCTGTATAAAAGACATAACCATTATATAAATAGCTTAACTTCATGCACTACTATGAGGTTTACCTATAATAGTCTTAAAAAATTGGGATAACTTTCCGACCATGTAACAGAATCTTCCATAGCATCTCATATTGTTTATTGTTACGCATCAACTAACTGGTAATCGTCATATGCACCAGAGCATAAAGGATCATCTAAATGATTTTACAATTGTGTCACTATAACCATATGGAGCGATGGGGTAAGAAAATGAGATGCAAAAAGAAAACAAAACAAATGAATGCTCATATGAAAAAGTGGACAACCACGAAAAAGTATGCCACAATCAAACGGCTTCAAAAAGTCTAGAAATTGCTGAAATTTCACCTCTAACAGCTTTAAAGGTGAAGTTTAATTTTTTTGCAACACCGAATGGGATGTAGTAGTTAAAACATATCATTGCCTATAAAGCACACACATTTGTATGACAGGTATGCACATAGAAGGACACAACGAGATTAGAAAAACACAAAATTAGGAACTCTCTTAGTCAACTATCACTACAACGTCAAAATCTTCAGGGCACTAACCTTTTTCTCATAGAGAAACAACGACAACTCAAAAGCAACAAAATTCAACACCATACCACTTAGAGCTAAGGATCTAACAAAGGCTATAACTTCTTCATATTTTGTTGTGCAATAGATGCATCTTCGAGGAACGAAACCAATAATCTCAAGTTCCATTCATACAACTCAGTACTTGAAAAAGAGAAAAACCTAAAAAAGACTACGTTGTTCTCCTATCAAGATTTAGGATCTGATCACACCAATCTACAAAGCTTCACAGATAAAAAATATGCAGAGACCATGAAGAGAAGTCTGTTCGACATTAGTTCAAGCAGAATCACATAATATACACACTAACTTTAATTGCAGAGATATCACACGAAACTGAAGAAGATGATTATGCAATTCTTTTACCCTGGAAGCTGATAGTTGGATCTTTGAAGAAGCAATGACCAAAGTAAATTGCAGAAATGAGGATTCCTTGATTTCAATTACATAAGTGAAGGTTGTAAATGTGAAAGCTTCAAGTTCATCATCGTTCTTATTATACTTGTGATGAAATAGGCATTGGCATAGTCTCATCTCAAAATCTAAATCACATCATCAACATCTAGAGAAGTAATCTCATACTCTGATATGTAACTCATGAATCATCTCTCAAAGAGACCAAAGACAAACATAGAAGAAAAATAAAATTACTCTTAAGTTGAAAAAGTTTTAGAGATTACCGATCCTTATTTAAAGAGACATAGGAAAAAGAAGACGAAGCGGTTGAGGAAACCAGAAAAAATTGACGACTCGAAATTCGACGGTTGGATCTAATCGGAAAAACCAGAGAGATTGGAATCGATAGTGGTGTACAGTCTGATCTAACAACAAATCTCGTTCATTATGTATTCGTCCTCGAACCTAAAATCAAAGCTGAGTATCGTTATTGTCATCAACATCATCGCTCCAGTGACTCTGTTATAGATTAATTTTCTCCTTTTTTAGCGTCATTGCATCATCATCATAGGCTTTCTTTCTCGACGAGATTGTGGATTTTTTTCCTTTTTCTTAAATTGTATTTTTTTAATTATTGAGACAATTAGAGTAGGGCTAAAAGAGTCATTTTGGTTTGAAGATTATGGCATTGGTGCAAGTTAAAAAAATTATGGTGTTTGTATAAGATTTTTTAAAAAGTGGAATATCAGTAATTAATCCTACACCCTGAATTAACTCTCTTCTTCGCAAAACTGTATAGACTACTTTTTCGGCGCAATTAGCCAAATCCAATTGTTGGGTATACTTGCATTTAATTTGAGATATCATCGTTTGGAAAATGTTCTAAGTAAAAGAAAATTTTGACACTGAAGTGACACAATGCAAATTCTATCTAACCCACTGTTTTAATAAAGTTTTAAACTTTATTAACACATATTCAGAATCGATTTTATCCCAAATGGATTAAGGGTTCTTCTTCACTTGCTTAGGGATATTTTTGAGTTTAGATGTTACATAAATTGATTTAGTATACTCAAATTACTCACATAAGCAATTTGGTTTCTGTCATCTAGCCTAATGAAAAGTAGTTCTTCTCATTAGAGGTAGGTGCAGGGTTCGAATCCTGGTTCTGTGAGATGGCAGTAGAGGTGTTGCAACTACTTGCCCACATAAGTGACTTTAGGGATCAATTATATTTGTTCTTTAAGTGTGACGAAGATAATAGATTTATCTAGGTGACAAAGAGATGAGCTGAGTTAGCCAACACTGAAATGAGAAGAGGAAAAGATAAGATGGTTGAGACAGAGACAAAGATGATTTGAGCTTGTTAATACTAAGATAAAATGGAGAGAAAACTAAGGCGTGTGACACTGAGACGAGAGATCATGTCTAGTAAGTGATTTACGGAATTTGGTTGAATGTTGATTTTGGTTGCTACGCGTTTGAATAGATCTCATGTTTGTGAAGATGGACGAACACCAGAAACAAAAGCTTGAGAAAATTGATGAGAAGATGAAAAGAAAACCTCAGAAGATGGAAGATGAGATGAAAAATAAGCTTGAAAATATGGAAGAGGAGATGAAAAAGATGTTTGATAAGATGGAAGAATTTGTGTAATAGAGCTTGGTTGTTAAGTCGAGAATCATGCAAATTACTATTGGTTTTGCTGTAGAGATTTTATGCTCTCTAGCTTGGCTTTATTCCTGGTAGTATTGGTTCAGGAGGTGCGGTTATTAGTGACAAACTGTAGTCCATCCAAAATATGGTCCTCATTGTGGATTAGTGACAATCTCATAATTCATTTACCGCATCATTATCGAGAAGAAATCAATTACATAGTCTTCAACATCTAAACTCCCATCATTCGTCGCACCATATGCATGAGTACGAGGAATCCCACTGATTTTCCATTTGCATCCTGACCACTTCCTCCTTGAAAATTCGACTTTGTACGAATTTTCATGCAAAACAACTTTATATATTCCTTTCGTTGCAGTGTATGTAGTACATCTCTCAGCTTCCTCTTTCTTAACTGCAAGCAACTTGACAACATATTTTAAATAATTCTATTATGTCTTTTTGTATTTTGTTCCTCTTCAAGATATGTTGCATTTCTTTCCTAATAATCGTCTCCAGCATTGATACCATAACCTTAGCTCTTGCCTTAGTGATAGTCGAATTAAATGATTCTGTGACATTATTGTCAACATCCTCACAGTAGCTCATGAGTTTGTTGAAAGCTCGACACCAAGACTTTAGTCGCTCCTTCATCACATCATTGTATAAAGTCATATTATGCTCTTTCAACTTCTGTATTCACTTTAAACGCTCGCGGACTATAGCTCCAAGTTAATTCCCAAATCAATTATTTCAACAAATCTTTCTTTGCATGATTCTTCTTCAAATTCTTAGTTATATGCTTCACATACATTTGATATTCAACTTCTGGTAATTCATCTTTCACAACACTAATAAATTCCCGAAAATAAACAAAACAATTTTAGACAATCACTAAAAACATAAAAAGCAAGTTATATCAAGAAATGCATACTTTCGATATGTCTAATAGAATGAAAAATCCAGTTCAATTTCAAGACCTAGATCAACCTTGATTTTCTTGATAAACCAATACTACAGTCCATGCAATTGGAAAAAATCTAATTTGACGCCATACATTCTAAAATTATCGGTGGAACTTATCCTATCACTAGCATCTCTTTGGCAGACTCTCTTAATATTTCCTATAATTTT
This sequence comes from Anastatica hierochuntica, assembly GCA_900406275.1. NCBI lineage: Eukaryota > Viridiplantae > Streptophyta > Magnoliopsida > Brassicales > Brassicaceae > Anastatica > Anastatica hierochuntica. The sequence goes on from OVAN01000625.1 coordinate 25,900, forward strand.
GGCATTCTTCAAGTTTCCATCTTCATTTATGATATACTGCTTTTCTCTTGCTTTCCATATATGATACTATTTTTTAGGGTTTGTAGATGTTTTTGCATATTGGGTGTTCGTAACGATGTTGGTCATGCGAATAAATTCTAGCAGTGGTAAAATTGTGTGACTAACAACAATACTCAGTAAAATTACATAAATTTATTAGTTTTTTTATATAATGAATCAAAACTCCAGTAGTCATCGATAGATCTCCATTTCTCAATTTTATCGCATAACAAGGTATAAAGATAGGCGCAACTTGATTGATGGATCAAAGTGCGTCAGAGTGTAGGCTCTACTGCATATGTTCTCACAGTCTCTTCTATCAGCCCAAAGCTTAAAAAATGTATTTAGACCATTTTATTAATAGGCTTTTTAGCTCATTGTCTAAATCATTGGCAATAAAGATATCAACCACATTTAATTTTAAAGATAATTAAATGAAATGTTAGGTGGCATAATTTAAGTAGATCCTCATAGTGACACCCTCTCTGTGTTCACAGAAAGTGTCATTTTGACATTTTTATATAAATTAAGAAAATTATTAAAATCTCTTTTTGCTCAACATTAATACATTGAAAAAAATTATTCCGATTAATAAATTAAAGAAATTAAGTTAAAACAAAAATTTTGTTTACAAATTTGCATTAAAAATGTAAAATGACACTCTCTGTAAAATAAAATGAGACCTTAAAACGAAAGTCTTTGTGAAACGAAGCGAGTATTAACTGAGAAACGAAGAGAGAAAATACATGTAAAAAAAGGATGATATGTTGTTCAAAGAGTAAAATATGGAACATGTCATTTAATCATAATTTTATATTAATTAAAAATCTTATCATACCAGCGTTCATATATCAGTTAATCAAAATCAAAACTATAATAACACAAGTGTATCTCCAATGTGATGACACATAAGCTTTTTTATGCCTTTAGAGGATGACACCTAATAAAAAAAATTAATCTAAGAACCAATGAAATTTTAATTCATTCATAGTTTTTTCTTTTTTCTAATTAACACATCCATGCATGGTAGCTAATTGTTACTTTTTATTCATAAATATTTTATTATTAAACATAACATTATTAAAAATTAAATATTCCAAGAATTAAATGAGAACGTTGAGTGAAAGTTTGATATATGCAGATTTGGTTGGAATATAACAAGACATTTGGATCACACAAGATATTCCAAACATCGCTCTACAAGACGATAGATTTCAATCGTATCTTTCTATCGGTGGTCCAGCTTTTTCGCACAACCGTCTCCGACAAGAAGAATAAGTTTATCAATCAATTTTATCTTCCTTTAGGTTTATGGATGTGTTTTTTTCTTTTTGATATGTTTTGATCAGTTGTATGACTTTGTTACTTTATTTTTTATGATGCATGAAATTCATACAGAAAAAAAGAATCATCGTACGTTAGTGGATTCAAGTTTTATTCCATGCTTTATATTCCAAAATCTATTTACCTTTTATTATAAGAATTTTAAATTATACTTCATGTACCTTACAAACGTTTTAAGTTATGCTTTTTGTAGCTGGCAAACGTTGTTCAAAATTTAAATCAATATTTCATTAAAATTGTTGCTTTACATGTTTTTAAAAATCTATAAAATTAGATGGAATTAAAACTGAATTTAATCATTATTTATTTTTGGATGCCAATTCTATTTTAACATTATATTACATTATATACATAATCTTTCATTTTTAAAAATAAAATTTAACTTGTTGCCAGTGTTAAATTTAAATTTTCGGAATTCGAGACATTATTTGACTATAATTTCTTCACAAATTAAATTCTATTTTGATATCTTTTCGGTCTTAATATTTTTAATTTCGTTGAAGCACTTGATTAGACGATAATAGATCTCCGTCGCATACACAAAAATAAAATTACCTCAAAAATAAGTACTTCCAAAATAAAAAAAATCTTAGATTTCTAGCAACTGTACGTAACTTTTGTAGTTCATTAATAAAATGACAAAGATTGATATATAACATATATAAAGTTTTTCTTGCGAGTTGGTCATGCAATCTCTCATAATAATATTGGGTTATTTGTTATTTCTATGGATTTTCAAAATTCTTAAGATATTGTAATATTTTTAAAGTATTGTATAAAATTTAACTGTAACATATGCATGGGATTCTTCTAGTTCATTATATATTATTTACGTAATTATAATCACGTCTAGCTAAATACATTACAAAATTAAAAAATCATATTTCGTTTAAACTAATAAATTAAAACTTTTAAATAGTTTAAAATAAAAGATAATTTAATAAACATATGCTATAGGTGTAATTTCCAGAGCAGTTATTTGTTGAAGGGGAACCCATATAAATATTTTTGTATATTGAGGGTCAGTTTTATTTTAAATGATGAAAACACATTTATCTTTTAATTTAATTACCAATATGTCATTACTTTTTATTTTCTTCCATTATTATTAAATGAACTTCGTTAACAAAAGGACATAATTTTTTTTAGAAAATTACAATTTTGCCATCTTCTTCTTGAAATTCTTTTTTTTTGGACAAGCGATATAAATCCTCCTCAGCTTTATGTGTTTTCAAAAGCTCACACTTGTAAACCCAAAACCCATGATATCTCATTTTCATTCGAGAGACTAAACGAAAATCTTGTGTATGCCTTAAACTGACTTGGAAAAAATGTTAATTTCATATAGCAAGTCGAAGATGAAAATGGCAACCTTGTGAGTTTGAAGTTAATATAAAACACATATACATTTTCTCCAAATTATTTGAAAGAGACTCCAAATTTAGTGTTTCTCCACATATATATAATCCTTGGAGGCAGATTTTTCGAAATCAACGTCTTTTTTGCCAATTCTATTTTGAGGCACAGTCTACAAACTGTCATTAGAGTCTTAATATTCTCATAGAGTCTAAAATCAGAGAGAAGATTCGGCCATTTCCAAATTACCCTCTCCTGGAAGATGTCTTCAAGGGGTTTCTGAGATTCTCGTAAACTATGAGGTTTATCGTAGAGACTGCGATTTTTGCGTAGGGAATACGAATTTCGCGTAGAGTCTAAAATGATATATAAATATTATTTTGGACCTCCTTTATATGTCATCGACAATATTACTATACAACAACTATGAAACATCTATAAGCAGAGCCTTTCAAGCACAAAAAAGAGTGATCTATATATCAAGTCGAAGATGAAGATGACAACCATTAAACACATTACATTTTCTCTAACTTATTTAAGAATGACTCCAAATTTAGTCTGTCTCCACAGATATATTATCTTCGGAGGCAGATTTATCGAAATCTACATCCTTTTTGCCAAGACAATTTTAAAGTTGAGATTGCGAACTTTCCGTAGAGTCTTAAAGATTCTCGTAGAGTCTAAAATCATAGAAAAGATGTGGCCAGTTCTGAATTATTCTCTCATGGAGATGTCTCTAACAAGTTTATGAGATTCCCGTAGACTCTGAGATTTATGGTAGATTCTACGATTTTCTCGTTGAGTCTTCGAATTTCACGTAGAGTATAAAATTTACATATAGATTCTTCTTGATTACAATTACATGTCATCAGCATAATTTTAGCTACACATCTGTTCAACATCTACAAAAAGAAAATTTTAGCCTTTTAAGCACAAAAGCAAAAAATTATCAATATAGCAAGTTGATGAGTTTGAGATGAATATCATCAAACACATAAATTTTCTCTGAATTATTTTAAAGAGACTTCAAAATTTAGTGTCTCTCCACAAATATATAATCCCCGGAGGCAGATTTATCGAAATAACCGCCTTTTTGCCAATTCATTTTTGAGGCAGAGCCTGCGAAGTGTTAGTAGAGTCTTAAAGATTCTCGTAGAGTCCAAAATCACAGAGATGATCTGGCCAGTTCTAAATTACCCTCTCCTAGAAGATGTCTCCAAGAGATTTATGAGATTCCCTTAGACTTGAGACTTATCGTAGAATCTACCATTTTCACATAGTCTATAAATTTCACGTCCATCTAAATGATACTTACATATTCTTTCGGACCACCTTTACCTATCATCAAGAAGATTACTATACAACATTTACGAAAAATCTACAAGCAGAGCCTTTTTCAAGCACCAAAGAAATGAGAGACCTATATAGCAAGTTGAAGAAGAAGATGGAAACCATGTAAACAAATTTATCAAATTCAATGTCTGTTTTTCCAAGTAAGTTTTAAGGCTAAGTCTGTGAACTATTCGTAGAGTCATAAAGATTCTTGTAGAGTCTAAAATAATAAAGAAGATTCGGTCAATTCTGAATAGAAGCCCAAGAAAGTCTAACAAAAAGGACATATTGAGCAGGGAAATAAGAATGACAAAAAAGAGTTGTTTTTTTGTCAATTGATATATTAAACAAGGCTTTATGATATCTCAGGTTTTAACCCAAAAATACACTGCAAGTGCACATAAAATCGTAGTAGTATCTAAGGACCAAATCCACAGAGACCAATTACATACTAAGATCTTTATTTAAAATCAAGCTAGAAGACATAAAAGTTGTTTGTTCATTTTTTCGATTGCAATTGAAATAAAAACGAGAGTTAAAACGATGTAAAATCAATAAACTAAAAGTGTCAGACCTTAGGGTAATTTGCAGGAAATTATGGTCAATGATAAGGAAATAAGACAAGAAAAAAGTGTAAGATCCATTCTAAAACTTAAAACACAATATTAGACAAATCTCCTCCCCGAGTATTTAATCCCTATGCTTATAATATTGAAAACTAACTCTTGTTGAATTCGATTAAGACTAAGCATGCATTACAGTTCAAGTTTAATTTTTGTTCACAAAATATCTTAACATCAATAGCTAAGGATATTTTGCTCATCTAAGTGCTTATTAGGTTTCTAAATCAATTCCTATTGAGTTTATCAATCTAAAATCATGGACTAGGTGATCTATCAAGTTCAAGCACTACGATCCACTTAGATGAGGAATTTTAAAGATTGTTTTCCTTTTCTAACACCCTATTTCATTAATTAATGAAATCCATTGAAATCGCTAAAACCTAACTATGGAATTACTCACACATCATCATGGAAACAAAAAGCATATATGAAAAGAAAAGCATAATATAAATCAAAGAGGTTTAGAAAACTTCTCCAAAGGATTTACAGTAAGAGATTCATCTCCCCAATTGCTTACAACTCAAAAGCTCCAAAAGAATGTAAAAATAAGTGTGTAAACCTTAAAAAAATATCATAAGGGGTATATATAGTGTTTTGGGTTTTCCAGGTGGAAAAAAGTAAAAAACATAGAAAAAATTGGAAAATTTCACATTTAGGTCGTCATGTGGATTGATCAATCCCTGATGAGGATAAATCTATCCTATCTTCATGGAATCAATGGATTTATCAAAACTGATGTGGATCAAACAATCCCTGCTACTCTTCTGCATGCACTCTGTTTGGTCGCCAGCTTGAAATATGGATCAAACAACCATAACTTTTGATCGCACTGTTGGATGACCTTCAAACCACCTCCATGTTAAAGCTAATTCATGTGGCTAACTTGTGACAAAATTTTAGTTGAATCTAACGATGGGAATCCTTTCAAGCAAGGCCAAATGTATGACATTTTAGCATGAGTTTGCATCTTTATAAGTCCTTTTATATCCAAAAGTATTTCATTTCCCTCCAAAGAACCCTAACATATGTAAAACCCTCAAAGAACACCAAAAGCCTCCAAAAGGCTCCATGAAGTTTAAAAATTATACTAAAAACACCATTAGAAGTTAGTAAAAACCCAAATATATCAATTTCTCAAGATTTGAACCTTTGTTTTTTCTCAAGTAAAGACTAACAAAAACTCAAGCTGGTGAAAAGGTTTGAAAACGCGGGGAATCTAGAAACCTCAGAGGACCTTGCCTTGCAAGAATATTTCACATGACTACATAAGTAGACAGAAGTGTTAGACATTCTCCCCATATCCCACAATGACTTCCTATACATACTCTAAATTCCAAACCTGCAAACACAACATCCCATCAATCAACTCTTTAACATTCATTAAACAGTGCATGAGTTTCTCATCAGAAATCAATGTCAGGAAAGGACTCGGTATAAGGAGGATGATTTTGAAGGTGGAGTTAAAGTGTTTAGGGTTCTAAGGAGTGTAAAACATATGCAAGACATTATGCGAAATCGCAGGAGAGACAATCTATTGATAATCATAGTTCCTCTACTACCTAAGCATACTAATATAAACCCCAAGCAACCAAACAATCTATGAAAATCTATGAAAAACTAACAATACTGAGAGAAACACATTATATATATATATATATATATATATATATATATNTCACATTTTTCTTTTTTTTAGTGCAAATTTTGGGTAGGGCCAGTTTTTACAGTATAAATCTCAGTTCAACATTAAAAACAACAAGAGAATCATAAATCGACCACTATCTGATGTTATCATCACATGATTCATATTTAAGCTCAAGCATGAATCGTAAAAAGACATAATCAAATGTCTAACCACCTATCATTCCACTAACCAATTCTAAGTAACAAAGCACGCTATGTCAATCCTATTCTCTCCATTGTTTTTGCACATGTATGCACATAGATGAAAGACATGAAAATGAATGGAGTTAGAAAGGAGTAAAGGTTGAGGTGTGGTACCAAACTAAAGATAAGTCTTGCCATTCAAGAAGAAAGAGTTGTAAAATGGTAGAACATCCCTGAATGGTAATGGTTCAATCCCTAACAAAGCATTGATGAGAAAAATTAAGTTCCATTAATAGTCCAAATAAGATAGAGTCAACTTCAGATAAAATTGAATCTACAAGCTGTAACTTTCTGGTAGGGGGTTCAGTCAAAGGTTTCTCTGGCTTGGTTGTACTAGCAACCTCTGCAACAAAATGATCATTTTAGAAATCTCAAAAGAAAAACAAGGTAAATAATCCACATTCATCATCAGTTCTGTCATAATCCCCTACAGAGATTTTGACTCAATAAAACAAAAGAAAAAGACTCGAGAGTTAGAAACACACCAAAAGAGAAAGAAAAATGTCATTAGTAGCACCCTCCCTCAGACTTACTTCACACCATCTCGGTGTGAAAATAAATCCAACTGATGGATAAGAAATAAATAGAAAGAAAAGAGAAATCATAAAAGAAAAGAAAACTTACTAGCGAGTTGCCTCCCACTAAGTGCTTTGTTTAAAGTCATTAGCCTGACTTTTCGAGTTTGATATTAGTCCAAATGAGTATGAGAACTTGCTCCAAAACAAGTTCCACCATCAAGCATTTTGAGCTTCAGAACACTACTCATGAGATCCTTAACAGCTTCCAAGCCTTTCTCTTTCAACTCTGAGGTGAGAATAGCTCGAACTTTTGAAAAAAGCTTTGAGGATCCTCTGCACTTCACCTCGTACTCAACCATATCTCCATCACAACGTTGAGGTTTCAACATCAAATGAAGATCACCCTTGATCCTTTTGCACTTCAGCTTCTTCTTTGACCTTTCTCTTAGTGCTCAAATTTTCCTGAGAAACAGCTAAAAGACACAAATCCATCAATTACACTAACATAAGAAGCAAGATGTGTACCTTTGTCTGTGGGCACAACTCTCTAGTAGACATTCTCGTCAATGTTTGCAAACGAGATCCTCTTCTTAGGCAAATCAGCAATTGCACCTGCTGTGGCTAGAAGGGCTCTTCCCAGAATCAACGACCTATCAGAACCATTGCTCATGTCCACAACCTGAAATCAGTAGGAACAAGACGATTACCCACTTTCACATCTAAACTATTAATGGTACCTTGTGGAGACTTAGTGGAGGAGTCTGCAAACTCCAAAGTCAACTTTGGAGGCTATGTAACAAGACCCAATCTCTCAGCAATAACCTTGGACATTATACTAACCGTAGACCCAATGTCACATAGAGAATCAGTCAACTCGACCCCTAAAATAGAACATGGTACTTCAAACTTCCCAGGGTCATCTATCTTGGCAAATTTCTTCATCAACAAAGATGCATTTTTAGCCTTGATGAGCAATCCCTTGATCTCCTCCATAGTCTCTCTAGAGTTCTTGAAGAGCTGATTCAGATGGTAGTGCTCCTAAGCATCTTCAAACGAAGTGTTAAGAGGGATCCTTTTCATCCGACCATAGTCTTCTCATGAGAAGTTCCTTCAAATGTTGTGGCACAACAGGATATGGCACTTAAGGAGTGTATTTATACTCAGGAAGTGGAGGAGAAACAACATTCTCCTCATCGTCTTTCTTCAGCATTACATTTAGCTTTGGCGTTCACTTCAACCTTTCCAGGAAGACGTTAACCTTCATGTTTAATTGCTTCAGCATTCTGGATTATCTGAATCTCCAACTTCTTCACATGAATAAAGAGGGACTCTAACTTGTTGTTGAGATCATTGTACATCCCATGAACCTTAACATCGCTAATTTTCTGACCCTCAAAAAGCTGATGCATCATGGCTTCAATTTTGTTTTCTTGAGAAGCTGGTTGTTGCTGGAAATTCTGAAAGCCTGCAGAGAGATTTATAGATGTCTAACCCTTGTCCTGAAAATCTAGAGAATAACTGCTCTGACAGGATTTTGCAAGCTTTGAATATTCTGAAAACCTGAACCCGAATTTTGCATGAAATATTTTCCTGCAGATCCTTTTTGAAGAAAATCGGCGCCCATATTTTGCACGGACGATGTTCCTGAAAAATTATTCGCGACTGAATTTCGCATGAACTGTTTTCTAGCAAATTTTTGAGGAGGAATAACCTGGTTGAATCCTCTATTCTTATACCTCATGTAGTTCACCTCTTCATACTCTTCCATAGCACAGATTCCAACATCTATATCAACCACATCCTTAGAGAAACTGACACGTCTTTGTTGGTCATGTTAATTCTTCAGTAGTTTTGCCATCATAGCCTTCACCTCAGATATTTTTGCATTCTTAGAAGTAACACCTTTAGTAGTCCTACCATAATATGCGCAATGATTGTTATTGCTAGCTACCAGGTTGTCAATCAACTGATGGGCATCCTCTACAGACTTTGTCATGAAGTCCCCATTGCTAGCTTTATCCAGAGACAGCAGATATCGCTCACCGATCCTTCTGTAGAACATATTTAATAGGCATTCCCAGGAGAAGTCTCTGATGTACTCCTTGAAACGTTCCCAAGCCTCAAAGAAGGATTCAACTATTCCCTGCTGAAATCCTGAGATCTGGTTCCTCATCTGGTTAGATTTAGACATGGTGTAGAACTGGCCAAGGAAAGCTCCTTTGACCTCAACCCAGGTGGTTAGAGACCCTGGGTAAGTGACTTTAATCACCTTAGAGCCTTTTCGGCTAGAGAGAAGGTGAATAGCTTGCACTTCAAGTAATCAGGTGGAACCCTGTTGGAGCGAGTAGTACTGGCAATCTCTTCAATAATTTCCAAGTGCTCCATTGGATATTCCTGAGACAGGCCAAGGAATTGATTCTACTTCACCAGCTGAATCATATGTGCCTTGATCTCATACTCTTGCCTCTCAATAGGCGGTAGCCTGATTGGACTCCTCTTCAAGAAGAAGACATCTAGTGAATCGAAATCTCCAATAGTAGGTGTCTTAGGATGAGCATGCAGAATCTAAGGTGGTTGCAGCATGTTATGGTTATGTTGCGGTAGTCGCGATTGTTCCAGAGGTGGTGGTGGAGGTTTATTTTGAGCAATCAACCCCTGCTTCTCAAGATGAGCAGGATCTTGAGGAATCTCGTCGTTCCTAACACCTTGTTGACCATGCGGAAGATTTTGGTTGTCCATTTCTGCTTGTTTCTTCTTTACTTTTCTGTTTTCTCATTTAATCCTTGTTAGTTCCTGGTTGTCGTAGGTAATTAAAGATTCAGAACTTTATCTTGAAAAGAAGAGAAGAACACGTAAGAAGTACCAAATAAAAAGAAAAATCTAGACTAAATTGTAGATCAAGTATCAAAGGTGTTATTTGGTTCCCGACAACAAAGTCAAAAACTTGTCATCTCTGGTTTTAACCTAAAAAACACATTGCAAGTGCACAACATACCGCAATAGTATATAGGGATCAAATCCACAGAGATCAGTTATACACTAAGATCTTTGTTTCAAATCAAGCTAGAAGACACAAGAGTTTTTCGTTGGGTTTTTTTACTGCAATTGAAATAAAACCGAGAAATAAAACGATGTAAAATGAATAAGCTCAAAGCGTCATACCTCAGGATAATTCGCAGGAAATCATGGTCAATGATAAGGAAATCAGACAAGAAAACAATTTAAGATGCATTCTAGAACTCAAAACACAATATTAGTGAAATCTCCTCCCGAAGTATATAATCCCTATGCTTAGAATAATGAAAACTAACTCCCGTTAAATTCAATTAAGACTAAGCATGCATTACAGTTCAAGTGTGATTTGTTCAAAAAATACCTTAACATCAGTTCTCATTGGCTAAGGATATTTTGCTCATATAATTGCTTATCAGGTTTGTAAATCAATTCCCATTGAGTTTATCAACCTAAAATCATGAACTAGGTGATCAATCAAATTCAAGTACTAAGATCCACTTCGATGAAGAATTCTAAAGATAGTTTTCCTTATCTAACATCCTAATTCAATAATTCATGAAATCCATTAAAATCCTTAAAACCTAACTATGGGATTACTCAAACATCATCATGGAAACAAAAAGCATATATGAAAAAGAAAAGCAAAAAATAAATCAAAGGGGTTCAGAAAACTTCTCTAAAGGATTTATATTCAGAGATTACTCTCTCCAATTGCTTAAAACTCAAAAGCTCCAAAAGAATGCAAAAATAAGTGTGTAAACCCTAAAAACATCCTGAAGGGTATATATAGTTTTTTGGGGTTTATGGTGGAAAAAGGAAAAAACATAGAAAAATTTGGAAATTTTCATATTTGGGTGGTCATGAGGATTGATTAATCCATGATGAGGATTCATTAATGCCTGATGAGGATTGATTAATCCTATCTTCACGGCATCTTGATCAAAGATGTGGATCATAAAATTCCCTATTCCTCTTCTGCATGCAATGGATTGTCTTAAAACCACCTCCATATTAAAACTAACTCATGTGGCTATCTTGTGTCAAATTTGCAGCTCGAGCTAACATTAGGAACCTTTTCAAACAAGGATAGACTTCTGACCTTTCAGCATGATTCTGAATCTTCTTAAGTCCTTTTATGTCCAAAACCTTAAAACATGTAAAATGCTTAAAGAACACCAAAGACTCTAGGAAGTCCCAAAAATATTCTAAAAAACTGTTAGAAGTTAGTAAAAGCCCAAAGATATCACTTTACAAATTAAGGGCCAAATCAAAAGAATGAAGAAATTGCTAAACTCTAAGGAGAAGATCGCCTACTTTATACCCAAACAAGAACTTGCTCATCCATAAACACTTGTCTAAGCCATGAAGGATGCTCTGGATCAATGTACATATTCACACTCTGCAATCCTCCTTAGTCACACCTAAAGCAATCATTTATGTGCCCCTATTTGCTTTCCTTTGTTCAATTATAAGGCTCCAATCCATCAATCAGTGAAGGATATGAGTAATTTTGTCGACCTGATGGCTTAAAGAAGGCCATGCTTTTGGTCTCAGTACTACATTGACAATGTGATGATCCACCGTTGTAAATATGATTCCATACTTTCTATAGACACAATGGTAGCTGCAAAGGAAGCATCAGGCCAGGACATAGGACATTGGTAAAGGCTCTTCTGCTAGGGAGCAATACGGTTCCCATATGATCTACCAGAACCCAAGAAGCTACTTCGAACTTCATCCTTGTTTACCACTCTACACCTATGTTGCATTCTAGGCATTTTATATCTCCCAACAGTTGTTTTTATGTTCAACTCTCTTCAATTAATTCATTTTATTAGAGTTTTGGCTTTTAAAGAACTAGCTAGCTTCTACATGTTACTAGTGTAATCTCAAGAAAACATCCATCTCTTCAAACCAAATATTTTCAGTGAGACTTATTCTCCTTTTGTTCCTTGTGAACTTCTCGATCCTTCGGTGTGTAATATCCAAGCGATCAAATTGACTTGTCAAACCGATTTCCTTGGATGACTCCGCATCATTTTTGCCATGGTTACACACTCGAAAGACTAATACCACAAATTCCACATAAGCTAGCAGATGATACATGAAAGTTATGTGATCATGGAAAACATAATGGAATTGAAGCATGAGCCAGAGCATAAGGAGCAGTATAATAACACCAATATTTTACCACTTGCCTATTGATTTTAGCATGTTTTCTTAGTGTTTTAAGAAACTTTATGCATGAAAAGGCATTTTTCCGGTATTTCTAGTAATTTAAGTTGTTTCAGGTCAAACTATGTACTTTGGAGCATTATGGAGTTAATTGGAGAAAAAAGCTAGTTTCTGGACAGTGTCCAAGCATCATAAAGATCATCCAAGATGAAGGTCTTCCACCGTTGGATTTTGATGATATTTGAACATGAGCAATAGAATTGAGTTAGCTTTCATGTGGAAGTTGTTTGACATAATTCAGAGTTGATGATCAAGATTTATACAAAATAAACTGAAGATTGGTCTTACAGGCTTACGAATGAAGGATGCGTAGGAATGATAGAACTAATTGACCTAAAGTTGAACAAAGTCTATTTATACTTGTTTTTAGCCTTTAGATTTCATAGAGTTGCATCGTTTTAGGTTAGATTAGAGTCTCAAGGAGGTATAGACGAGCCCCTTGGGGTCGTGCCGTTCCCATCTCAAAGGATTCAATCTTCCTTCACTATTTCATCAATAAATCGGTTTTCTCGTTTCTCTCTTTGCTTTGATTGATCTAATGCTTTCTATTCTTGTTTGCTTCATGTTTTACATGTACAATCTAGAGTAGTTTGTTAGTTAGACAGTAGGTTATCACGAGTTCCTGATCCAATTTGTTTAGGGATTCAAATCTAGTAGGATTTATCATTAACGTTATCACCTTTGCTCGTATTCATTGCTATTTACTCTCTAAGGCTAGTTTGTAAGTAGATCTAAAGTAGTTCAAATTCCAAAAGCTTGTATTACTAATCGAACTAGTATTTGGTGAGCAATTCTATTTAGGCAACGAAAGTGTCATACACACATAGTTAATGCATACTTGTCTTCTACAAGGACCGTGCGAGAGTCGAGTTACTTGGTTGTTAATTAGTATAGTGCCCCAAACCTCGAAAGTGTAGAGGGTATAATTCTAGATTTTGTTCTATACCTAAGCTAAACATTACCCAAAAATAGATCCCTTGCATGCTAGTTTATGTTCTCTTTGATTTCCTATTTGTCTAACGTTTATCTTTCATTGATATTTTCTTTGCTTTCAATTCTCCTTTGTTTCTTTAATTCATATAAAAACCAAACCATCTTTGTTTCTTCCTAGCTTACATAAAAGTCCATAGATCCTTGGTGAACTACTTGTCTTTGTAGGATCGATACCTGAAGTACTACAACTACGTTGTGCACTAGCAGTGGTATTGTCGTTATTTGGGTGAAAATTGACACACATCACAACATGTGTCTGAGGATTCATTATCCATTCCGAACGATCCTATAACCCGTACCAAGGTTAAGGAGCTCAAGGAAGCAATAAGAGGGTTACTTATGCATGCTTGGAGTCATGAAGAGGAAATGATCCGAATCGGAGAAATAATTACCTGAAGCACCTTCATTACCATTCAAGCAAAATCAACTTCAGCATGATCAATCAAACAAGTAAGTGAGCTCGTATGCACTCTTTTTCCCTTGTCAGGTTTTATCCCAATGATTTTTCCCGATAAGATTTTTAACGTGGCCATGAGTTCACTATCTCATTTCTTATTTGTTGTTCTCATCAAAATATCCAACAGCTGGCGGATATTAATCTGTATCTTTTATTTTCCTTTCTTTTAGTTACTTCTCTCTTTCTTTTATTTCTAGACTTAATTTTACGAAGATTTCCTTGTGCTTGTTAAGCAAGACTTCCCTTTTATTTATTTTTTTTTTATCTTTTTATTGTTGCAAACAAGACAGAAAAAATTCACTCAATTTTTTAAAAAAATTGAACAACGTTCTTTTCTCTTGAAAGAGCTTCTTAACAGCTTGTGCATAACATCCAACAACTGATTCGAACCCTTGGTATGTCATATCCGAAGGTTTTGTATCAAGGAATATCAAGAATGTATCCGTAGTTCTTGTGTGACCAATCGATCCACCTCCTTTTTGTTTTGAAGTTTCCTGCAATAAGAAAACAAAGTTTATCCTTCTTCCAAACTGCTATAGAGTGTCGATCTACGGGAAATCTCATCATGTGGTATCAGAGCACGCTTGAGAAGTTGGGTATTTTGATTCCAATCTATTGTGCAATTTTGTTTCACGTTAAGAAAAGAAAAACAAAAAAAATCAGTCTGCATTTTAATCTATTATATGATTTTAGGGTTGTCTGTTTACAATCTAGGATAAAATTTAGGTTGTTTATCTGCTGTTTATCACGACTGAATTTAGGTTATTAAGGTTTGATAGGTTTTTGCGTTTTAATCAATCTAGGGTTTTTGGGGCAGTTTAGGTTGCTAGAAAATTTGTTTCGCATCATATTTTCTTTGGAACATTTTACTGGTGTTTTTTGTTTATTTCCAGCTCATTATCCCAGAAAAAGCGATGCAGAACTCAACAATCAAAATAAACTGTTAGTGGAATCACTCTCAACCAAGTTTGCTCGAGATATCAAAACTCAGATTGATATATTTCAGCTGGAAATGCAGCAACAATCAAATGATCTTAGGGATGATATCCAATAGCAAGCCGAGACGACTGAGGCATTGAGGCGTGAAATTCAAGGACAACGAAGAGGAGTTTAGAATCACGAGCAGCAAGAAAATTTGCAGTAGGAAGTGGCTAACAATTATTATGATAATCACAGTGCCTCTTCTAGAAATAGCCAAAAGACACATAAACGTGCACAAGAGGGCAGAGTAAATCAGTGAGATGATCTTTTTGGTCTTAAAATTAAGATTCCTTCGTTTCACGACAAAGCTGATCCTGATGCGTACATAGAATGAGAGAAGAAAATTGAAATTGTCTTTCGTTGTAGACACTATGCCGAGATCAAGAAGGTGCAAGTGGCTGCGACAGAGTTCTATGGAGAGAATCCCATAGAAACATTGTTGGAAATGAAGATCATAATTCATAGACGGGTTGTACCAAGTCATTATCACCGAGAACTTCATCAAAGATTAAGAAAGATTAATCAAGGATGTCAATCAGTGGAAGAATATTATCAAGAGATGGAGCTTCTTATGATACGAGCTGATATTTTGGAGGATAGAGGAGCTACATTGTCACGGTTTTTAGGGGGAATGTACGGGAAATTTAAGACAACTTGGAATTACATTATTATGAGGAGATGCTTCACAAACCAAATATGGTCGAACAACAACTCAAAAGGAAAGCTCATTCTCATCCACGTTTTGGAGCCAAAGGGATGAGTTAATTTAAGGAAGAGAAATCAAGCTATCCGAGAGATCATAAATCAGTCCCTACACCCAAAGAAGAAGCTAAACCAAGTGGTTTTAACAAAGACAAGGGAAAGGATATCGCTACTACATCTAGGACCCGAGGCGTTAAGTGCTTCAAGTGCCAATGAAGAGGACATTATGCGAAAAAATGCACTAACAAGAAAGTGAAGATTCTTCTTGATAACGGGGAGTATGAAACCGAAGATGAAGAATCTGAAGATTTGGAGGATAAGTATGAGGAAGAGCCAGTTAAAAGAGAGTTGACTGTTGCAAAGAGGTCTCTAAGTGTGCAAACTAAAACTGAGGAGCATGAGCAAATGGAGAATTTGTTCCACACGTGCTGTTTGGTTCAAGGAAAAGTTTGTAACCTTATCATCGATGGGGGGAGTTGTACTAATATGGCGAGTGAGAACATGGTCCATAAGCTTGGTTTGAAAGCATAAAAGCATCTGAAGCCATATAAGTTGTAATGGCTCAACGAAAATGGGGTGATGAATGTGACCAGCCAAATGATGGTTCCTATAACCACTGGCAAGTATGAGGATGAGGTTTTATGTGATGTTCTACGATAACATCATTATTTTACAACTTTTCCTTTAGATTTTAGTATGTTTTATTGGTGTTTTTATGCAATTTTTAGCGATTAGAAGTAGTTGTTTTCTGTTTTTCGTATTTCAAGTAATTTCAGGTCAACCAATGATTTTTGAGGCTTTGTGGATCTAATTGGAGCAAAGTTAGTTTCTGGAAAGTTTTCGAGCATCAGAATTATCATCTGAGATGAAGCCTTTTCTCTCAATGGATTTTGATGAAATTTGAACAAAAGCTATATAATTGAATTATCTTTCTTACCAAGGTGGTATTGCATCATTTAGAGAAGTGGATAAAGAGTCACACTAATATTATTGAAGACTTGTCCAGCTGCCTCGCAGATGAAGGATGCGTAGAAAGGCCAAAACAAAGGGAAGACCATTTGGGTTTCGAACAAGACATTCTCCAAACTCAAATGGATCTATTCCAAGCTTTTTTATGCCAAAGAATACAACTCAAGACTTATTTACATGAAACCCAACATTTAGAGGCCTAAAAGGCCCGATTTTACACTTTTGACCTAATGAGGAAATGTACTATAAGTAGTTGCGTTTAGCTTTTGTTTTGGAAAGAGTTGTTTAGGTTTTAGATCGAATAATTATCTAAGGAGGCAGGGATTACACTCTTTGGGGTCGCGCCCATTGTAGCCTCCTAAGGATCCGTCTCATCTCAATACATCCATATTTCTTTCATCATTCGGTTTTATCTATCCTTCTACGTTTGATTTGATATGAATGCTTGCTGCTATGATTGATTTTGTGTTTACATGTTTTTAATCTATTAGCTTGCATGTTAGGCATTAGACTACAAGGAGTCAATGAGTTTACTTGAATATGATTAATAGTCGATTAGGTTTTATCAATAACGTTATCACCTTTATTCATTCGTAATGTTCCCTACGAAAGCTGGTACGAGAATAGATCTATAGCGGTATTCATTCCAAACGCTTATCTTACCGTTGGATCTAGTATTTGGTGAGCCTTTCTAGGTAGGCTTCGGAAGTAGACCGTCTTTAGAATCGTGAACAATCAGCCTTGATCGAGTTAATGCGTGTTTTTATATTTTAGACCCGTGCGAAAGTCGATGAATCTCTGTATTTGAACATAGAATTCCGAACCCTGAAAGTGGAGAGAATTTATTTTAGTGGATGTTTTCTAGTCGAAAACTTAATGCCTCTAGTCATTTTAACTCCTACTTGTTTACTTAAAACTTTCTACTGTCTAATGCATATCTTTTATTGATCTATCCTTTGTAATGAGCATATAGAGTAGGTTCATATGCATAAATAAAACCATAAAAAACAAATAAAAATAGTGACAACACCCTTGCATATTTTGTTCTTATCTTAGTTCAAAATCATATAGATTCTAAGTGTGACTGCTAGTCCCTGTGGATTTGATCCCTAAGTATTACTGTGGATGTTGTCCACTTGTAGCTAGGTTTTAATTGGGGTAGAAATTGACCCCACATCAAGTTTTTGGCGCCATTTACCTTAGGATTTAGATATAGGATTAAGTATAGGAAAAATTTTCTTTCTTTCTATCTCTTTCTCTGCAATTTCGGTTTCTTTGTAAAAAATCGGTTTTCTTGTAAAAAATTCGGTTTTCTTTCTCTTTTAACTTATTTTAATTCTTTTAGGGTTTTAACACTTAGGATTCATATTAACTTAGTAATAATTTCGTGCTTCCTTCTAATTTGTAGATAATAACACTTGGAATGATCCTTTTCCTACAATGAATATGCTTTTTCCATCATACTAATATATTTAATTTTTTCTCTTGTGTTTTTCATGGAATATACGAAGAACCAAAGCCTAAAACTCGAAATCCTAAGCCTCTCTACAGCCATGGACGAAAATTTTGAAGGACTTAACTACCCTAATCCTCACTCACCCGAATTCATGGATGATACTCAATATTATCCTCATGCCTATGAGCCTGAGAGAGAGTATGTTGAGCCAAGTGATCAACCTCATGGAGAACGTAATTGGAGGCAAAGTAAAAGCCACGAATCCACTCAAGGAGGATGGTATCTTGAATCAATACCGGTGGAACACTCACATGAACCCCAACAAAAAAGACATACGCTTCAAAACCGTGAAGGAAGATCCCTGAACCGAAATCTCTACATTTTTCTTCCCCATGAGCAATTGCGATATCTCTCACGACCTAGCAATCAAAGGTCAATGGTATCGCATTCCTTACCTCATCATCCAAGTCCCTACACACCTCTTAACTCTCTGTAGCTCAAGGTCAACACCTTAAAAAGCAGCTCCTCGAGATTCAAAGTGATACGGAGCAGAAAATCTATATTACTATAGATAATCAATACTTCGCCCTTGATGAGAGAATTGAGAAGCTTGAACTCACTGTTCAAGGCCTAAACATGAGCATAATTCACATAGAAGCCGCTTTCCAAGAGCTATTTGACACTCGTTCCCCACGAAACTCCACAGAAACCCAAGAAGAAGCTGAAAATCGTCTTGAAGAGAGGATGAACGTGAAATCTATGGACAAAAGACTTGAGTATTTGGCTAAGGACGTGAAGGCCAAGCAAAGGAGCTGTTCTTTGTACTTTAGAGTCTTAAACTTAAGGATCAAAAGGTTCAAGGAAGAACATGATTAAAGGATTAAAGAGTTGAAAGATAGTTTGGAAGAATTGGTGTCTAGAGCCAATGAAACGAACAAGAAGATGGAAGATGACCAACAAGAGGACAAGGAAAGCATGGACCACGAAACCCCTGAGATTCGTGATATCATGATCAATCTTGATCTCCTAAGCTCTCATCTCAAAGACATTGAGAAGAAACTAATGGAGAATGAAGAACTCATCCTAAGGACCAAAAGGGAGAGACCCTAGCTTTTTATTTCAAGCCTTTGGACAATCAGAACTCATCCCAAGGAGTAGGATCACAGACGCCCTTCAAGAGGACAACAAGAATCCGAGCCACTCAACCAAAATCTAAGTCTTGGTTTGAGTACAGAAGTAACAATTTCAATTGGAGATCAAGAGAAGCATATCCGTCCAATTCATGGGAGAATTGGGAAGCATTTAACAAGTTATCTTAAGACTTTTCAGCTGATATGACGTTTGATAGAGCATGGGCCACTAAAAAGGAGCTCAAGAAGTATATTGAGCACGAAACTTAAGACTTAGAACACATAGAAGGCATGTTCAACAACATCAGGGATCCCAACATGCATTACTTTACACTTCTAACATTAGAAGACCCATGGATCTTTCTAATTAAGTGTTCCATCAACAAACAAGTCTTTGAGAACGCTCTATGCGACTCCAGAGCTGAAGTAATCCTCATGCTAGCACATGTCGCTGCACGGATTGGTTTCACAAACTTCAGGACTTCGGAGATGTGTATCATCTTTGATGATGGATCAATAAGAAGACCTCTAGGATCATTATGTGTTATCTTAGTAAGCATCAATAACGATCTTGTGCCTACTAACTTTCAGGTTGTTGACGTAGCGGAAGCATTCGTCAAGTTTAATACTTGTAAGAGGCTTTCTTGCAACCATAGGAGCTGTCATGGATTGACCTAATGGAAAAATGCACTTCATGGATGTTGATAAGGACCTTTACTACATGATAGCACCTCATGGATATCCAACAATGGAGCTTAGATGCCATCAACCGATAAGAACGGTTGCATTGGAAGAAGAAGCACAAGAACAAGAAGAGGTTTCATCTCATTGATCTACAATAGGAGGATTGAGATCTAACTCTCCACTAAGGCTTCCTCACGTCTAAAGTTGCCCAGGAGTCGAGCTAATTGACTTTAAACAAACACTTTATGGGAGACAACCCATATGTTTTATTTCTTTAATTTTTAATTTGATATTAATTTTTAGACTTTGATCTTAGGAAAAAGTTGTTTAATTTGGTGTTATAAGTTTTATTAAATATTTTTAAAGTTTTAATACTTTGATTTTCGTAGGAAATTACTTTGGAAGGGAAGAAAAATGGAGAAACTGTGATTTGGACATGTTCTGGACGTTTGAGCCGTAATACAGGATCTCGCAACAAAAAAAGCACCGACCAGTCATAGGAGCACCACCACCAGTCCCAGGAAGCTCCTAGCACCAGTCCATGGAGCCCCATGACTGGCCACCTGAGCAAAAGCCACCCCCGACCGGTGGCAGGGGCTTTGTGCCCCGAACGGCCGAGGCTTTTGCCTCCCACGACCGACCGCGTGGACTGTAGTGTCCTAAACCGGTCCTGGCCAGTTCGCCACCTGGTCACAGCCTGCCCCATTCCTCAACCCATCCCGACTACCCATTTCCACGTCCCGACCATCCCATTCCCCATCCGAACGTGCTTTTGGCCAAAAAAACATTGCCGAACGTCCAGTTTTCACATTTTCGAGGTAACCAAGTAAACTTAACATTTATATACCATTTTATGGTGATCTTCAGGGTTGGAATCTCAAAAACACAAGGATACACACTTGAAGCTACAAGGAGCCTAAATTGAGCAATTTCTTGCATCTTAGATATTTTATTGCCACCAAGCAAGGAATCAACTAAGTTTTTTTCCAGCACCTTACAGAGGACCTAAGGAACATTTTAAAGTTTTAAAACCCCCTCAAAGACCCTTCAACACAAAGGTGAGCATACGGAGCAAAAATTGCGAGAATTTGGACTTCAAAGTAACTCCGAGAGAGAACTTCAGTTTTAATTCATGCCAAGGATTATTGTATTCAGAATGAAGATTTTTTTGAAGCTATAAGTGATCTAGTCAGGGTAGAGGCATTCGTCATCCACATCCTAAGGCTCAAAAATGTGATCATAGGAACAAAGACCACAACTGGAGCATCTAAAGAGCGATCTAAGCCAAACAAACTTCCAAACAAACTGAACATCATTAAATACCTTCAGAAAAATGCAAGAAAGAGGTTGGTAGAGATCTTCATCGACTTTTTGGCTCAACGGGACACAAATCCGACGAATTTGGTTTCCCTGAAAATCTTATCTTGGAGTTGAAGCAAGTCCTACTACTAAAAATGTCCATATAAAGTGAGAATTTTATGAAGAATAACCCAAGAAGATTTGGAAGGGTTCATACTTCATTTTGGAGCGCTAGATTAGCTAGAAACCAAATAAAACTCGGTTAAGACCAAACCAAGCTCCGCCACGGGAACCAATTTGTCAAATTGACAATTTACTACTTAGTAGCATATGAATAAGGTGTTTCTCAAGAAAAACCAGCCTTTGAATGGTCACATTCGCACCAGCCCAGTTTCTCATCAAGATGAACCAAACCGAGCGTTCGGGAGAGACCATACTCGGCCACAACAATATTGGTATGAGCTTTAGCCTTTATAATTCATTTTTACTAACCATATTTGCTAGTAAGTTTTCAGTTTGGTCGGAGCAGTCTTCCCGGATTGCAAAAACGGACCATTGTTTTTCATTTTGGTTTATCGAAACATCAAAAATGGCCGTCTAACTCTCCATATTTTCGACCAGCAGCCTAGTAACTCCTATTTCCTGTCTTTTACATTAGTTTTCAGTACTTTCCTCAGTTGATTTTACACCGGGACGGTGTAAGTTAAGTCCGGGGGGATTTTTATTGTTACTAATGCTTCTTTTTCTTTGTTTTTGATTTCATGATTTCTGAGTCGTTTTAAAAACTTTTCCACCCAAAAACATTTTATAGAGTCAAAATATGTCCGGAAACAAGATTGTCTTTCAACTAACCAAATGATTAAGGACCAGTATTCGTAGTGTCATTTTTCCACTACTATTTAGCCATTCGGGAAAGCTCAGGTGGATCAACTAACCAAGGCACCATATCACTTGATTTCCAGGTAATCCTGAGCCACTCAACACTTAATGAACTTAATTTTCTTTTCTTGGGGCACGGTATGCATTGAATCAGACTTCTCTTCAGATTCAAAAACAATTGTCTACGATTCCCCTCTTTCCTATTTAACTAAGATCATAAAAAGATGCTTATGATTATTGTGAATTTCGGAATCAATAAATCCGAATGTGCTTAAAAGAAAAAAGAATAAAGAGATCGATAGAAAAAATAAAATGATACCCGAGAAAAGTAGGGACAAATCGATTCTCAAGAGATTGATAGAAAAAATAAAATGATATCCTAGAAAAGTAGGGAGAAATTAACCTCCTAAAAAGCATTAAAAAGTGAATAAGGAAGATGAAAAGAACCGATTATGGGCCGTAAAATATTAGGATCTTGATTGAGTTGAGTCTATGTGTTCTTTGATCGATATTCCATCGAAAAGAATGAGAACTGTAGATTTTAGGAATGGTGATGGAGATCTTCAGTCACTTATGTTGATTGTGGCTAAATTGGGAATGTTGCTAGACTTGTAGTTATTACTGAGAGTTTTATATAAAATGTTGACTTTGGTGTTATTGGATTTCGATAGTTAGAGTCACTCATAAGTTCAGAAAGTCCAAGTAGGTTTCTAAGTTTTCAAACTTCTTCTCTCTTTTTTGTTTTCTCAGCTCGAGGATGAGCTAGAATCTAAGTCCAGGGGAGTTGGTAACATCATTATTTTACCACTTTTCCTTTAGATTTTGGTATGTTTTATTGGTGTTTTATGCAATACTATACGATTAGAATTAGTTTTCTTCTATTTATTCTATTTCACATCATTTCAGGTCAACCAATCATAGTTGGAGCTTTGTGGAGCTAATTAGAGCAAAGTCAGTTTCTGGACAGTTTCCAAGCATCAGAATTATCATCCTTGATGAAGACCTTGCCCTCAATATATTTTGATTAAATTTTGACAAAAGATAGAGAATTGAATTAGCTTTCTTACCAAGGTGGTCTCGCATCATTTCGATCAGTGAATAAAGAGTTACCCTAATATTACTGAAGATTGGTCTAACTGCCTCATAGATGAAGGATGCGTAGAAAGGCCAAAACAAAGGGAAGACCATTTGGGTTTCGAACCAGACATTCTCCAAACCAAAATGAATCTATTCCAAGCCTTTTTATGCCCAAGAACACAATTCAAGACTTCTTTACACGAAGTCCAGCATTTAGAGCCCTTAAAGGTCTGATTTTACACTTTTGACCTAATGAGAAAATGTACTATAAGTAGTTGCTTTTAACTTTTGTTTTGAAGAAAGTTGTTTAGGTTTTAGATCGAATAAGTTCCTAATGAGTCAGGGGACAACACCCTTTGAGGTTGTGCCCCTTGTAGTGTCCTAAGGATTCGTCTCATCTCAATACATCCATATTTCTTTCATCATTCGGTTTTATCTATCCTTCTCCCTTTGATTTGATATGAATGCTTGCTGCCATGATTGATTTGATGTTTACATGTTTTTAATCTATTATTTTGTATCTTAGGCAGTAGACTACAAGGAGTCAATAAGTTTACTTGAATAGGATTAATAGTCAATTAGGGTTTATCAATAACATTATCACCTTCATTCATTTGTAATGTTGTTCCCCTACGAAAGTTGGTACGGGAATAGATCTATAGCGGTATTCATTCCAAATGCTTATCTTACCGTTGGATCTAGTATTTTGTGTGCCTTTCTAGGTAGGCTTCGAAAGTAGACCGACTTTATAATCGCGAACAATCAGTCTTGATCGAGTAAATGTGTGTTTTTATATTTTAGACCCGTGCGAAAGTCGATGAATCTTGGTATTTAAACATAAAATCTTAAACGTCGAAAGTGGAGAGGATTTACCTTAGTGGTTGTGTTCTAGACCGAAACTTAATGCCCCTAGTCGTTTTTAACTCCTACTTGTTTACTTTAAACTTTCCACTGTCGAATGCATATCTTTTCATTGATTTATCCTTTGTAAATGAGCATATAGATTAGGTTCATATGCATAAATAAACCATAAAAATCAAATAAAAACAGTGACAACACCCTTGCATATTTTGTTCTTAGCTTAGTTCAAAATCTTATAGATTCTAAGTTTGAGTGCTAGTCCTTGTGGATTCGATCTCTAAGTATTACTGCGGATGTTGTGCACTTGGAGCTAAGTTTTAACTGGGATAAAACTTGACCCCACATCATTCTACCAATGGAAGTTGCACATATCATACTCGGAAGACCTTGGCAATCAGATCGCAAAGTTTTGCATAATGGTTTTACTACCAAGTATTCTTTTGAGTTTAATGGTAGGAAGACGGTACTGGTACCTTTGACGCCTACAAAATGGAGCTGAAACAAAAGGGAGAAATCCCCACAAAACAGTCCAAATTCTTTGCCAAATCGGGTGATGTTAAGAAATCCCTTGATTGTAACAAATTGGTGTTATTATTTGTGTTTAAGGAAGCTCTTTCAAGCTTAACTAATTAGGAATCGGTCTTGCCGAGTGAGATGTCTTCTTTGTTACAGGACTACAAAGACATTTTCCCAGAAGAAAGTCCCACGGGGCTGCCACCAATCTGAGGGATTGAACACCAAATCGGTTTTGTTCTCGGCGCTTCACTTCCAAACAGACCGGCCTATATAAGCATTCTGATGGAGACTAAAGAGCTGCAAAAAGAGACTGAGGAACTCATGGAGAAGGGACACATCCAAGAGAGTATGAGTCCATGTGTTTTTCCCGTTCTCCTCGTACTAAAGAAAGAAGGCATCTGGCGTATGTGCGTTGATTGTAGAGCAATCAACAATATCACGGCAAAGTATCGACACTTTATTCCTAGATTAGATGATATGCTTCATGAATTGCATGGTTCTAGCATATTTTTGAAAATTATCTTAAAAGTGGGTATCACCAAATTATGATGAAAGAGGGTGATGAATGGAAAACTGCATTTTCAACTAGACACGGTTTGTATGAGTGATTAGTAATGCCTTTTGGCTTAACTAACTGATGTGTTAGTATTTTAGTAGTTTTTATTACAGATTTTACTCGAGAATTATGGTTTTTAGCATGTATTCAGATCTTTTTGGCACAGATTTGTGTTCTTTGTTTTTTTTACAGGAATCGAGCTTGGATGTGCGAAAAGAATGCATTTTGGATGGATTTCAAGCATCAAAGAAAGTGTCAGTTAAAAGCTAAAAATGCCCAGGAAAATAGACAAGGATTGATTGATCCCTGTTTATGGATCGATCGATCCCTATCCTGTTTTGTGGACCGATTTTACGAAGAACCAGACCAAACTTATTTTGAACCGGATTTTATTACTAAGACCTAGGCTTGAGTATCCTATTTCAGAATGTACTTTTTGAGTTTTTGAGAGCAGAGATTGATTTGTAACTTAGGGAGAAGAAGCATCTTCTGTACTTCAAATATGAGAAGCTTTATGAAACCTTACTTTTTTATTTTTGTTAAATACAATAATGTCTCTCTTTGATCTGATATGTGTTTATGTGATTATCATTAGTGAGTAGTCTAGTCGTTGGGTTTAGAATTCTCACATGGGGATTCATGAATTGTTGAAATAGATTTGTATGATTGGGGATTTAATCAATTGGATCTTCATCTAGGATTGTTCGTAATGCATGAAATTAAACTAATCACTTAGTTTCTGATCTTAGGTAATTCAATGCCTGGAAAGTGTTTGTTTAAATGCCTAAAAGAATCCTAAATGAGCCATTCTTCTTAAGCAAATGGAAGTTGATGTTTAAGTGACTTGTGAACCTATCAAACCTGTTTAGAATGCATGATTAGAAATCTAGAGTCAACGGAAGTTAGTCTCGAGGTTTCTAATACATAGGGAATTGATACTATGAAAGTAGATCAATTCTATATTAGTGTTTGAGTTCAAGACAGTTTAAAACTTGTTCCGTAATCTATAATTTGAATCAGCAATGAATTGTTTTCCTGAGAATACCAAATGCCCAATACTTCTTTGATTGAATTACAACCCCATCGTAGCTCGTTTACCTTCTTTGCTTTCTTTAATTCGATATTTCCATCTTCTTAAAAGACATCTTTTTAGCTTTAGCCCACTGTTTGATCTGACATTCTTCATGCTACCTTTGATCTCTGTGATTCAATCCCGAACCACTACAACGTACTTTTGTGCGCTTGCAGTGTTTTCTCGGGCGAAAACCTGAGCTATCACTAACGCACCTTGTACTTTCATGCGCGTAATGAATCATTTTGTTAGAGAATTCATAGGAGTCCTTGTTGTGATTTATTTTGGTGATATCCTACTTTACAACAAAGGATTAGAAGAGCATATTAAGCACATTCAACCGGTTTTAAATGTGCTTCGAGAGAAAAAGCTTTATGCTAACCTTAAAAAGTGTAATTTTTGTACAGATAACCTCATGTTTCTAGGATTTCTTGTGAGTGCAGATGGAGTAAAAGTAGATGAGGAAAATGTGAAAGCAATTCGAGAATGGCCTAGTCCGATATTTGTTGGAGAAGTAAGGAGTGTTCATGGACTCGCTGGTTTCTACTGACGATTTGTAAAGAATTTTAGCACCATAGCAGCTCCACTCACTGAATTAATCAAGAAGGACGTGGCACTTAAGTGGGGAGAAGTTTACTCATGTACCTCTCTTAGTTTTACCGGATTTTCTCAAAACGTTTGAAATTGAATGTGATACTTCCGATGTGGATATAGGTGTTGTTTTGATGCAGGAAAGGAAACTAATTTCTTATTTTAGTGAGAAGCTTGAAGGAGTGATGCTGAATTATGCCCGCTTACGAGAAGGAGCTTTACACTCTAGTTCGCGCTTTGCAAACCTGGCAACATTATCTATGGCCGAATGAGTTCGTTATTCATACTGATCATGAATCACTCAAGTACATAAAAGGACAAAACAAACATAGCAAAAGGAACGCAAGGTGGGTCGAATTCATTGAGACATTCCCCTACGTCATTAAGTACAAACAAGCTAAATAAAACATAGTTTCTTATGAACTATCTCGAATGTATGTTCTCATTTCCACTCGTGAAGCTAAATTGTTGGGATTTGAACAACTTAAATAGCTTTATGAAACTGATTTAGATTTTTAGGAAGTTTACAAAGCTTGTGAGAAATATGGTGTTGGGCATTATTTTAGACATTAAGGATTTCTTTTCTATGATAATCGTTCATGCATTCCTTATTGTTCAATGCAAGATCTTTTTGTTAGAGAAGCACGCGCTGGAGGTATAATGGGGTATTTTGGAATTGACAAGACTCTTAAGGTGTTGTAGGACCATTTCTTATGGCCGCACATAAAGAGGGATCTTGAGAGAATCTATGAAAGATGTGCCAATTGCAAACAAGCTACGTCTAAGGTTCAACCTCACGTCATGTACACTCTTTTACCCATCCCTACTCATCCTTGGAATGATGTATCAATGGACTTTGTTGTTGGTTTGCCTAGAACTAAGACGGGAAATGATTCTATCTTTGTAGTAGTAAATAGATTTTCTAAGATGGCTCATTTTATTGTTTGCCATAAAACTAATGATGCATTGTATTTTGCAAATCTGGTCTTTAAGGAGGTAGTTCATTTGCATGGGATGCCTAGGACTGTAGTCTCGGATACGGATACTAAGATCCTTAATTATTTCAGTAAAAAGATGCGGTCTAAGCTAGGAACTAAGCTGTTGTTCTCAACTACATGTCACCCGCAAACTGATGGTCAAACCGAGATAGCTAATAGGACCTTAGGGACTCTTTTGCCTGCTTTGATTAAGAAGAATCTGACATCGTGGGAGGAGTGTTTACCACATGTTGAATTTGCATATAACCTTGTTGTGCATTCTGCTTCAAAATTCTCTCCATTTGAAATTGTTTACGAGTTCAATCCCGCCTCACTTTAATGCCTTTACCGTTGAGTGAAAGAGTTAGTGTTGATGGGGAAAAGAAATCTGAGATGGTGAAACAGCACCACGTAAATGCAAGGAGGAACATAGAGGAGAAGAAGATGTTGTACGCTAAACAAGCAAATAAAGGGCGATACCAAGTTGATGTACATACAATTTCATGCATATTTTAGTGTGTTTTAGCTTAGTTTTCATTCATATTTAGGTTGTAAATAAGCATATTAGTTTTAGAATGCATCATTTAGAGTCTTGAGTCTAGCTGAGGTTCATATTGCATTTTGCATTCATCTTTCTTGAACTTGTAGGTGCTCTTTTGGATGGAATTTTGGAGGCTCTAATGGTGGATTCAAAGTTGGATTGGAGCTTAAAAATCATGGAGACAAGAGGCTAGAATCACAGGGAAGAGATGGGGATAAAACAAGATATCAAAGTGGAGCAAAAGGCTATCAAAACTGCCCAAGTAGGCTCCCATCGACAACCTGGGTCGATGGCCAACAACCCAGGCAGAAATGGAGCCTCTTCTTCTGT
>OVAN01000626.1:0-54300 GCA_900406275.1 Anastatica hierochuntica
TCTCGCAAACCAGTAGCAAAATTTTGCTAGTGATTTGCGAGCGATCAGTCGTAAATTCCTAGCAAAATTTTGCTATGAATTCGCGAGCGATCAGTCGCAAATCTCTAGCAAAATTTTGCTAGTGATTTGCGAGCGATCAGTTGCAAATTCCTAGCAAAATTTTGCTAGGAATTTGCAAGGGATTCCTCGCAAATCACTCGCAAACTTTTGCTAGGTTATTGAATCGCAGTTTACTCGCAAATATACAGTCGCAAATTACTCGCAAATTCCTCGCAAATCACAATTTGCGTTGAATTTGCTAGTAAATCCTTCCTCGCAAATCGACTTGTTTCTTGTAGTGATTGCACAGTCATTTCATGTGGATGATTTTGTTGGCAATATACTAAGTCGGGGCAGTACATGTTCGAGGTGGGAGATGCGACGTGATTAGTTAAGTGGCGATGCGAAGCGTGGGTCAGAGAGTCTTGTTTTAATAAAGCGTAATTTAACGTATTTCCTTGGTGTTATCGTTTATTGAGACGTGTTCAAGAGTTTTACAAAGAGGATGTGAAATAATTTTCTCTCTAGACTGATTTTTTCTCTCTGTAGAATTCTCCCCCTCAATGCTAAGTGAGAGCTCTCTATTTATAGAGCAATGATTCTCTTGATCCTCCCTTCGTCGATGTCGCTTTCTCATCACGGGGTCAAACCTCGGCACAGTCCGAGTCAGCGGGATTCGCGTCGCGTGTCAGTTCTGCTAGTCCGTATTTCGGTTGTCAAGCAGCCCATCCTTTTATCGAGGCTCACGACGGGTCTTTGGGCTTTTATCGACGTGTGTCAGGAGATGATCTCACCTGCCCATGCCTCTGATCTGCGTGCTGCGCCTGTGTCCTGCGGTGTCGCCCGTACCTCATTAAATGTGGTCCGTACGATGACGTCGCGGTTAGTCGAGGGGCGTTTCGATCATTGGGCCGTTGTTAACGGGCCTCGGGAGCAACCCACGTCGAGGTATCGAGGTGGCCACTGAGCCTTCCAGCTTTCGGCCCAAATCTTTTAAGACAGGCCCAACAATGGGGGGGGGGGGGTGTTGAGCCCACCTCCAACAATTAGTCCCTCCCGAGTCCATTGCCGAGGCGCACTTACGAGGCAATCGACGTGTTTAATGGATGCTTGGCGTGTCTTGGAAGATTTAAAGGATGATGACGTGTTGTTTGCTTATTTGTCCACGTGCGCTACCTAGGTCTCAGAAGTTACAGAGGTGCGCCTAGGGTTAATGATGAGACGTCTTTTCAGTTTCCCACTTTGCTTACTATAAAAAGGATGCTCGGCTCGCTCATTTACCACTTCTTCATTGTTTAAGGTAATCCTCCTTTTCTCTGTTCTCTCTCCTCTTTTTCGTAATTTTTCGATGTTACCCAGCCGCGATTTCACTCTTCCTCCAATCTCGTCAAGAACATTCTCAGGTTCTTCACTTTTCTTCTTCTTAGATCTTCTAAGTGGGTTTCTTCAGATGTCGAAACGTATACAGGTCGAGTCATCTCAATCTTCAGGGTCGCTATGTTCCGAATCTTCTGAGGGCTCGAGTGGCTCCTCTCCTCTCGATTCTCCGGTGGCGACACCCTCTCTTGTTTTCTGAGCCTCGATTACTGAATCATGTCGAGGAGTTGGCGAGGCAACAAATTATCCATTCCGACCAAGGGGCCACTTCAACTTCTCTTGTTCCTTTGGTCGAGCCGGTTGCGGGTCGTGAGGATCCTCCGGGGGTCAATCCCCGAAGCGTCAGTTAGTTTTGGGTCGTCAAATGAATCCTGACAAGAAAAAGTCTAAGTCTCAAGCAGAGGGGTCCAAGATCGAGGCGACTAAGAAACCCAAGAAGCCTCACAAGATTAACAGAATCGAGCCGTCAAAGTCCAAAGAGGAGACGCTTCGCAAGATCGAGGTTCTGGTCTTGAGCTAAGGTCGCCTGGCCCGAATCAGTGCCCCTGGAACCCTCCTCAAGGCTTTTTTGCCTCTACGAGTCTTTCTTTTCCGAGGCGAGACTTTGGTTTCCTTTGCCGCCTCTCCTCATTGCTTACTGCGAGGCCAGAGGCTTGGCCTTTTCGCAGCTGACTGCTCTATCTGTCAGGAACTTGGTAGCTGCCATCACTATGGCCCCAGAGTTGGGTTTTGAGATGACTCTCAAGATATTCGAGGAGATGACGTCGATAAGCCCAAATCCCTCACTTCCTAGGACCTTGTACATTAGTTTCCGACCCGGATGTAAGCTGATTGCGGGTCGCAATACGAGGATTGACAGATGGTGGTCAAAATACTTTTATGTTAGGACCAACGAGGCGTCTGTCCTCGATCCTCACCGGGGATATATGAGGAGTTGGAGTCGTAGCATTGGTAGCTGTCCAGTTAGTGTAGTTGCATATCTTGTCGTTTTCCTCGTCCGACACCTGTTTTCTTCTCCTTTTTCCTTGTGCAGATCATCCACTCCATATTCACGCTATTCCTCCAGCATATTTTGCACTGATCGAGAAGCTCAAGGAGAAGAACCTAACCCCGTGGCCAGCCATCGTGAAGGCCATGCCTAAAAATCTTCCAAAGTTTGTTGAGCATGAGTTCCTTGCCCCGACGCTATGCTTTAGCTTCGATTTTTTGTCCCGATACTTAGATTGATTTGTTGATTCCTTCCTTACTGTCTTGTGATTTTTCTTATGGTTTTGTTCATGAAGCCTCTTGGAAACTCCTCCCTTGTCTCGAGCAACCTCTTTTCTACGACCCGTCTGCTGACATGGGCAAGGTCGATGTTGATTTCCCGAACTTGTTCCCAAGGAAAAAGAAGAAGAAGACGACCCACGGAGGTGGTCCCTCTACCCAGGTTGCGATGTCATCCGAGGTCCCGATCACCAACTTGACAATTGTGGAGACTCTGCACGTTCCTGAGGTTCAACATGTTTCCAACCCTCCGGCTCTACATGAGGTTGAGGCGCATGGCGGCATAGTCGACGAGGCGGCTGCTTCTGTGCACGAAGATGATGAGTCTGTTGCTGCAAGGGCTCATCGTTTAGTGAGATAATGACAAGATGAGCTGCCTCGTGAACCTGATTTTCAAGCTCGTCTTTCTTCTGTTCGTCGCTCCGACAGGGTCGAGGACGACTCTGCTGCCTTCATGGAAGATGAGACCGTAGGTATGGATGTCGATGAGACGAAGGCTGACCCTGACCTTGCTTTGGTGACTGTCGACCCTCCGCACCAGAGTCCCGATGTCTCTCGCGACACTGATGCTCCCGATGCTTGCAATGAGAATGTGACGTCGGTGGTCGCCTATTAAATCGATTCATCCAATAAGTTTGGATTTAACTTCCGCTACACTGGTCAAGTTCCATTGATCGATGATGCCATGGCCTGTGGCGAAGTTCATCGGGATGCTGCTTCTTCTAGGGTCGATCTTCCTTTGATATAAGATTTAGAATTGGTGATGACTTCTGCCTTGTTCCTAAACACACCGAAGAGGTATCTTTCGATGCATTGCCTCGTGAATCCCTGTCTTGTTTTCTTACTTGGTATTTTTGGTGTTTTGCAGCTAGCTTTTCATACTACCAACCTTGTGAAGAAGTTTGATCGCAAGGTGAAGAAGCTTCGCAAGTCTTTGAGCGAGGTCGACAAGAAACATGATAGGGAGGTCCGAAAGGTGGAGAGGAAGGCAGAGAAGGAGGTGGCTACGCTGAAGCTCGATCTCTTGGCCAGAGACAACAAGATTCTTGAGCTTACGTCGGAGGTTCGTCAGTTGCTCGATGTTGAGGTTGAGTTAAAAACCGAGGTGTCGAGCGTGAATTGGAGGGTTGAGGAGCTTACTACTGAGAAGTCAGGCCTCGAGGATAGACTGGAGTCTGAGGTGCCAGACTTAGGGCTTCTCGCGACGAATGTGTTCGGGCAGAGAGGCTCCGCGGAAACGGGTCGCTGAAGAGTGTGAGGGTCGTCTGGCCAAGGTCAGCTCAAGGGGATCCTCCAGATCAGCTCAAGGGGATCCTCCAGATGATCGATGAGCTGGAGGAGAAGTTTGGGCTGGTCGCCCCTGCTGACTACGTGGCTGGCCTCGAGAAGAGGGAAGATGATGCAAAGGAGTGGATTGCGAGGAAGGATGTCACCAAGCTCACCATCGCTGACTTGACTCTCTCCGAGGTCTTGCCACCTCTGGTGCTTACTCGTGATAACACGCCAATTGTGCTCCCTTCTAGACTTAACGAGTATGGGAGCAACTCCAATCCTTTTGCGACGGGTGCCTTTGTTGGTGTCGAGGCGGAGGGTCGTCATGGTGCCGCGGCGGAGGGTCGTCAGGATGCCGAGGTGTAGGCCCTTCTAAATTTGTACTTCTGTTAAGTGTTGTTGTCACTTTTCCCTTTTTGCTTTTTTTTTTATCGTATTTCGCCTCGCCTCGATGTGGCATTTGGCCTTTAAGTACTTTGTCAAACTACTTCTGATCTGATATCGCCTATCTTTTCTTTGAGTTGATCCTTTGTGTTATCCTTGGTCTTTTGTTGGGTTCGAATATTGTTGCGAGGTGCAAAGCCTCAACCTTTTTTTATATAGCGAGGCAGACCCGGCTTGCGATGTGGGTTCTATTGGGCCATTGCAATGTACGCTCTACGTCGCAAGGTTTGTGGGTGATTAGTCCACTGCATTCATGGGGAATGACTAGTGTGGGGCGGGCCCGACTTGATTTTTCGTTGACGAGGTCGATATGTATTTCGAGAAGCCTCGTTATTGTTGGCCTCAACGATGAATATTGCGTTTAACACTCAAAGTTGTGTTAAGAGATTTATATATTTTTTTATAAATAGCTGCACCTCATGAGAGGCTGGCTACGTACCTCGAGGGGATCAAGCCAATTGTAGTTCAATTTTTATATAGGTAGATTGTGGTTAGGGTGGATAAAGTTTGGTTTGATACTTAGTGGTAGAATCACTTCAGGTTAATCGAGTTCGAGGATCGTGGCACTGCTTCGCCGTTCATTTGTGTGAGCTCGAACACACCGGGGCGGACAACCTTCAAGATGAGGTAGGGGCCTTCCTAGTTCGCACCTAGCTTGGAAATGGGTCGCTCGACAGTGTTTTCGAAGACCTTGTGTAGGACGAGGTCGCTTTCTTCGAAGTGGCGTCCCTTGACCTTCTTGTTGTAGTAGCGAGCTGCTTGATGTTGATAGTTTTGGATCCGCAAAAGGGCTTGGTCCGCAATTCCTCGGCGAAGTCGGGGTGCTGGGTGAGTAGAACGCGTCTTATGCCTAGCACGTTAACTTCAGCTGGTGACGTTGCTTCCATCCCTTAGGCTAGGGAAAAATGGGTTCGTCCGGTGGCACTTCTGGGATTGTGCGGTGGGACCATAAGACTCCATACAGTTCATCGGGCCCATATGCCCTTCTTGTCTTCGAGCCTTTTCTTTATTCCGTCGAGGATCGGATTGTTTGTCGCTTGTGCTTGTCCTTTTGCCTGCGAGTATCGTGGAGTGGACTTATTGAGTCTGATTCTCCATTGGAAGTAAAACCCCTCGAACTTATCCGAGGTGAATTGCGACCCGTTGTCGGTGACTATCTCGTAAGGGAGGCCGTGACGACAGATGATGAATTTTCAAAGAAAATTTTGGACGTCGATGGCCTCGATTTTTGCGTATGCCTCTGCCTCGACCCATTTTGTGAAGTAGTCGGTGACTATGAGCATGGATTTTCTTTGGTTAGAGGGTGGAAGGGGACAGACAATGTCCATGGCCCATCACATGAAAGGGTATAGCGCGGTCGAGGTCATGAGTAGTTCAGTCGAGACGTATATCGTGTCTCCGTGGCGCTGGCACTTTTCACACTTTTGGGCAAACTCTTCGCGATCTTTCATGAGGATAAGCTAGTAGAAACCATGGTTATTGACTTGCAAAGTTGGTGCTCTTCCTCTTGAGTGGTTGCCTCTTGCTCCCTCGTGAGACTCGTGCATTACCCGTATGGTTTCATCTCCAGCGATGAAATGCAGTAGTGTTCTAGTGGCGCTCCATCGATATAATCCGTCTTTGACCGTTGTGTGGCGAGCCGTGCGCTTGCGCAGGCGGCAAACTTTCCACTTATCGTTGGGTAGTGTTCCGTCAAAAATGTAGTCTTTGATCTTAGTGTGCCAATCTTGGTCGCCGAGGTTGGCATCTGGGTTGGTCGGCGGGGCTCCTGTCTCGTCTGGAACAGGGTCGCTGTCTGGTTCCTTGATGTGAATTGTGCACACGCCTTTGGGAAGGTTGATGCTCGGTTGTTTGATGCATTCGACTGGTATGGTTCTTCTGACAGGTTGGTCAAACACAGAGGCCAGAGCGGCTAGTGCGTTTGCAGAGGCGTTTTTGCTTTGTGGTATCTTGGTTAAAGTGAATAATTCAAATTGCTGGGCAAGATTCTTGACGACGTTAAGGTAAGTGTCCATGCACTCGTTTTTGGTGTTGAAATCTCCGTTGTACTGGATCGCGACCAGCTGGGAATCGCAGAAGTCGTCGAGGTTCTTTGCGCCTAGTTCCTTAGCGAGGATTTCATACTCCACCTCGTTATTCGATGCTCGGAAGGCAAGGCGGAAAGACTGTTCGAGGATTTCATGGGTTGGCGATTCTAGCTTGACACCTACTCCGGAGCCGTGCTGGCTAGATGAACCGTCGACGTATAGCGTCTAGGTTCGGGTGTCGGGCTCGGTGGTAGTTAGCTCGAGTGGTATTTCAATCAGGAAATCCACCAATACTTGAGACTTGGCGCTTGTGCGGGTTCTGTATTCGATGTCGTATCCGCTGAGCTCTACTGCCCATATACCGATTCAGTCGGATTGAGTAGGGCTGTGTAGAACCGTTCGCAGGGGCTGGTTCATCAGGACAACGATTGAGTGTGACTGGAAGTAAGGATGTAACTTTCTAACCGACGTGATCACAGTTAGCGCCAACTTCTCAAGGGTGGGGTAGCAAGCTGCGGCGTCGTCGAGAGCCTTAGTGATATAGAAGATCGATTTTTGTTTGCCGCGGTCTTCTCGAACTAAGATACCGTTGACCGCAACCATTGAGATGGCGATGTACAAGTATAATTTCTCTTGGTCGATAGGCTTGGCCATGATCGGTGCAATCGATAGATACACCTAAGTTTTCCGAAAGCTTTTTCGCATTTGTCGTACCATTCGAAGCGCTTATTTCCACTTAGAAGTTGGTAGAAAGGTAGGCATTTGTCTGTCGATCGCGAGATGAAGCGATTTATCACAGCAATGCGACCCGTCAGGCGTTGCACTTTTCTGGTGTTGCGAGGCGATGACAGCTCGGTGATCGCTGTGATCTGCTTGGGGTTGGCTTCGATTCCTCGCTGTGTGACCATGTATCCCAAGAATTCACCCAAGGTGATTGCGAAAGTGCACTTGACGGGATTCGGCTTCATGTTGTACTGGTTAAGTGTGGTGAAGCAGGTGTGCAGGTGGTCGACGTGGTCTCTAGCGATGAGCGACTTGACGATCATTTTGTCGATGTAAACTTCCATTGTGCGACCTAGCTAATTTGCGAACCTGCGGTTGACGAGGTGTGTTGGTAGGTTGCTCTTGCGTTCTTCAGACCAAAGGTCATGACTTTGTAGCAGTAGGTTCCGCGATCAGTGATGAAGGATGTCTTTTCTCGATCATCAGGGTGCATCATTATTTGGTTATAGTATGAGAAAGCGTTTATAAAAGAAAGAAGCTCGTTGCCAGCAATTGCTTCGATGATTATGTCGATGTGCGGGGGTGGGAAGCTGTCTTTCGGGCAGGCCTTATTCAGGCCAGTAAAGTCGACGTAGACTCTCTACTTGCCATTCTTCTTTTTGACGACCATAGAGTTGGCCAACCAGTCTGGATACTTGACCTCGTTAATCAATCCTACTTGCACGAGGCGATCACCTTTTTTGTCGTCTACTGCTTCGGCTTGCTCCGGGCCGAGCTTCCGTCTCGTTTTCTTGATGGGTTTGAAAGTTGGGTCGACGTTATGTTCGTGACAGGCGAAGCTGGGGTCGATTCAGGGCATGTCGCTGGTTGACCATGCGAAGGTAGACGAGTTTTGCTTGAGGAATTCAATAAGTTCGTCATGTATCGATGATTCAAAGTTGGCGCCGATGCCGACAGAATGCGTGATGTCACTGGGATCGATGTTTACTTGAAGTACCTTGTCTAGTTTCGGTGCTTCTTCCCACGAGGAATCGGGGACTGTTTCTGCGCGACCGAACACTTCAGAAGGTTCGGGTTTGTCGATAGGGGTCAAGATAACGCAAGAACGACGGAGTTTGAGCTCAGCTATGAAACACGTTCTGGCCATGCTCTGGTCGCCTCGGATAATCCGTGTACCGGTAGGGCTTGGAAACTTGAGACATTGGTGGTAGGTAGACGGGATCGCTTCCATGGCGTGAATGTAGGGTGTCCCCATGATGATGTTGTAGATCGTTGGCGTGTCGGTTATTATGAACTTAGTGAGCTTGATCACCTCTCCTAGATGGACTGGGAGCTTTATCGTGCCTTTGGACATGGTTGTGTCGCCGTTGAAGGCGGTTAGCGGTTTTCTCGAAGGTTTGATCGTGTAATCTTTCTGGTCAATTTTTTGTAGCCTGTCTTTAAAGATCAGATCGACAGAGCTTCCCGTGTCGATCATCACCTTGGTCACCTCGCAATCCGCGATCAAAATCTCGATAACGAGGGGGTCGTTGTGTGGGCGATGGACCGTCTCCGCATCGTGTTCGGTGAACGTGATTTCTTTGTCGATGAAGTCAGATGGATCGTTTATCCCGACCCACTTGATTGCGGCCACCGTGTTTCGTTGATGCTTCTTGATCGATCGGACCTAGTGATTGCAATCAAGGAGACCTCCTATTATCATGTTGTTATGCTTTCGCGACGCGGGGGAACGTTGACTGGGTACTTCTCGACCCTATCTCTTTTGGGGACGTCGTCAACGACTTGTCGAACTGGATTCAGGTTTGCGTTGTCTAGATTCTGATGTTGCGGGGGCTCCCCCAGTTTGCTCTGGTCGGCGCGATGCCACGTGTTCTTCTTCATGCTTTTGTCGCGAGGCGGTATGCAAATCTCTCCCTCACTGTACTTTTTGAGCAGCAGCTCTTAGAGGTGTCGACACTCTTCGGTAGAGTGGTCATTGCGTTTGTGGTAAGCGCAATACTTGTTGAGGTCGATGTCCGTCGTTCGGGGTTGTTTTTACCAGCTTGACTGTTGATTCTAGTTGTTCTTGATGTAGTTAACAATTGCTTCTTTTTTTTATTTCTTTGGCGTACTCTGCATCGTTAATGTGTGGTTCTTTATATTCGTCGCCTCGGTCGTCTCAAGAGGGCTCTGCTTTGGCAATTTCTTTGGAACGGGTGCTGGCGTTTTTCTTGGCTAGCGCCAATTTTTCTTCTTCCACCTCGATAAAGAGTGTGCCTCTGTGGAGCGCGTCTTCCAACGTTTGCGATCTGTTTATTTTTAGGTCATCGCAAAAGGTGAATTCGTACCACATGGCATTGCGGAGGGCTGGTAGGGCCGCCTCGTCTGACACCGTGATTCGGGAAGCGACGTCTTTGAATCATGCGATGAAATCCCATAGGCTTTCTTTAGGACCTTGCGACATAGCCCAGAGATCGGCAATTGAGTGGCTTTGTTGAATGAACATCAAGTAATGCTTTAGGAACGCGGTGGAGAGTTGATGGAAATTATCGATCGAGTTAGTTTTGAGTCGGGAGAACTACCTCACTGCCGCCCCATCGAGGTTTTCTGTAAACAGCTGGTAGTAACCTGCGTCGCGTTCCACGGGGTTGAAGTGAGCTCGCCCCATTGCGATGCTAAAGCTGGTGAGGTGCTGGCTGGGGTCGGTGGTTCCATCGTACCTTGGGATCCTTACTTTTCCCGGGTGCGGGATGTGGAAACGCGTGATTCGGCCAGTGAATGGGATATTTTGCGCTTCTCAGAGAACCCTGTCGATTTCAGGTGTGGAGCTTACAGCTTGGTGGACTCGAGAGTTTATATCGCGTA
The DNA here is from genome assembly GCA_900406275.1 of Anastatica hierochuntica. Taxonomy (NCBI): domain Eukaryota; kingdom Viridiplantae; phylum Streptophyta; class Magnoliopsida; order Brassicales; family Brassicaceae; genus Anastatica; species Anastatica hierochuntica. The sequence goes on from OVAN01000626.1 coordinate 9,993, forward strand.
GGTGTTCTCGCATGAGTTTGAGTTCTTCGTCTTTTTCGACGCATGCTTCTATGAAGGTTTCGAGGTTGCGCCCGAGATGTCCATTTGAGTTCGAGTGGCGGCGATCGACTGCGCTAAGCGGGGCTTCGAAGTGATTCGTCGGGGAAGGGGCTTATCGCACGGTCGGCTGCGCTGGCTTTTCTGCGAAGAGATTTTGCTGCAGACTTGAGAGGAACTCCCTGGGCATATTCCTTGGGATTATGGGGCGGGGCTCACTGGCAGTCCGGTAGATACTTGGCAACGAGGTAAGTGCCTCGAATCGTGTGTTTGTCGCCTAGGCGAGTGAATAGACCCTATAGATTATGTCAGAGAGAAATGCTACGACGTCAGCAGACAGAGGAGGTGTCGCTCCCAAGATAGGTCCTGTGGGAAGTTTGTTGCTTCCTATTTCGGTTATCCTTGACTACGGGGTCTACTGCTGCGGGGTCAAAGAAAGTTTTGCGGGCATAGTCAGATGAGGCGTGACCAAGTGAGATACTCTTGTGATCTCGTGAGGTGTACCAGCTGTTTCCTTGTTTCCATACGGCGTTAATTCGGGAGTGACAATCTCTGCGGTGCTTGAAGCGTCGACCTTTGAAGTTGAGAGGTGTGGTTGCGGTATCGGATCTGGTCCCTTGAGTAATTTCGAAGTGCTCAGTAGGGGGGCGAAATGCTTCATGCGTATAGAGAGTTCTCCTGAAGATCCCCACAGACGGCATCAAATGTTCAAGGTGGGAGATGCGACTTGATTAGTTAAGTGGCGATTGCGTGGATCAGAGAGACTCGTTTTAATAAAGCGTAATTCGACGTATTTTCTTGGCGTATCATTTATTAAGATGTGTTCAAGAGTTTTACAAAGAGGATGTGAAATAATTTTCTCTTTAGACTAATTTTCTCTCTCTAGAATTCTCCCCCTAAGTTCTAAGTGAGAGCTCTCTAATTATAGAGCAATGATTCTCTTGATCCTCCCTTCGTCGATGTCGCTTTCTTGTCATGGGGTCAAACCTCGGCATGGTCCGGGTCGACGGGATTCACGCCGCGTGTCAGTTGTGCTTGTCCGTATTGTTGGTTGTCAGACAACCCATCCTTTTATCGAGGCTCCCGACGGGCCTTTGGGCTTTTATCGACGTGCGTCAGGAGATGATCTCACCTGCCCATGCCTCTGATCCGCGTGCTATGCATGTGTCCTGCGACGTCGCCTGTACCTCATTAAATGCAGTCCGTATGATGACGTCGCGGTTTGTCGAAGGGTGTTTCAATCATTGGGCTGTCGTTAATGGACCTCGGGAGCAGGCCTTACCCACGTCGAGGTATCGAGGTGGGCACTGAGCCTTCCAGCTTTCGGCCCAGATCTTTTAAAACAGGCCCAACAGTGTGGTGGGGGGTGTCGAGCCCACCTCCAACTGTACACAGTTAGATTGAGATATAGGCTGGCCCGGGAATTGTTTGAAACTGTAGAGGGTGTAGATTATCACAACCCAAGTCTGAATGCATTGAAGAGTCACGCCTGGAAGATTGATTCCCCCACAAAAGATTTATCATCTTATATGGCAGATGTGTCCGACTATGTAGTTGTTACTCATAATCTCATAAGCCGAGGGATTAACTGTGCGGACCTTTGCCCGAGGTGTGGGGATTCAGAGGAGTCGATTCTTCACGCTTTTTTAGAGTGCCCTAAAGCATTACAAGTGTGGGCGTTAGTTACCACCTTGAAGGTTCTAGCGGTTTTGCTGTATCGAGTCTCTATAGTTGCTTGGCTTATTTTTTCTAGAGTAATGAAGCTGCGAGTGTAGAAAGGCATGGGTCCTACCCATGGCTCCTTTGGTTTATCTGGAAGGCACGAAATGAATAACTTTTCCGCGAAATCACGAGGGAGGCGGCTGATATTATTAGACATGCCACTTCAGAGTGGCGGGCATGGACGACAACAACTACTGATGATTCCCAGACTACTTTGGACGCTTACCAGATGCATACACAAGCCATATGCTTGCGAGATATCTGCTTAGTGGATGGTCCTGGAAGATATCGTATAGTCACAGTGGACTGGGTTGGTCACTTGTTGGAGATGGAGGCGTTTGCACATGGATGGGTTCTCGTAATCAGGTCCGACAAATATCGTCCCTCACTCAGAGCTGGAGGCGCTTATATGGGCAATGCAGAGCTTACTAGCCCATTCTGATGTCCAGAATTTTAGAACGGATAATCAAGATGTCATTCTCATGCTTTCTAATCCGACAAATTGGCCAGATTTCGCGATAGAGATTCAATAATTTGAGAGGGTGAAGCTCGCTTTCCAGCGTTTCAAGATTTCGTATGTTCCACGAGGTTTACTTTCAAAAGCAGATTTTTTAGCTCGTCTTGCTAGACAGTATCAGAACATTTTTTCTTTTGTTGGTTGTTCTATTCCGATGTGCCTTGCCACATCACCTCAAGTTTGAGTAATAGAATAGCTTTTTGTGTCAAAAAAACGAAAAAGAAGATATAATCAAGTGATATGAAAAAATGAATAATAATTTTAGTTCCAAAAATCTAACACATGAAAGCAGTCAGTATTATGTAAGTTTGAAGTTTCAAACATAATGAAGACCCCAAAAATTTCTAGTCAGAGTAGTTTAAATTTCTTTCTAAATAAATCAATTTGTCATTCATCCGTATTTGGAAATATTTGATGCGTGAATAGGGTTAATTGAAAAAAAACTCAAAATTTGAACATTTCGACAGAAAAATCAAAAGAAAACGATTTTTAAAACAAAATCTGAACTAATATTTTAAAACCCAAAATTTTAATATTTTGACAAAAAAATCTAAGAAAACAAGTTTTTTTTAAAAAAAAATCTAAACTAGGGTTTATTGCAAAATGACGTCCAAAACGTTAATGATGCTAAATTTGTAATTATGGCTAAAATAACTAGCTTCGTTAAATGTCAAATACGGCCGTGTTTTAGTTTTATACATAAATTATTTTTTAAGAAACCAACGTCATATATGGAAGCATGCCTAGATGAAGAGATTTCATGCCAACAATGGGGTATCTCAACAATGGTTATCTCAACAATGGTTATCAAATTCTTTGAGACATGCCGTTCACGTAGCTCAACCGGTTAGAGCACAAGGTAGTAGATCCTTGTATCAATGGTTCATATAGGGTGAATTCAATAATAGACGCCTGACGACATTCCAACCTTTCATACATACATATAGAATTATGTGGAAAGCGTATGAGTCTTCGTACTCTTCTCACCGCTAAAGGCATCGATCATGATGCTTCGCCTCCTTCCTTCGAAGGTCTTAACTTTAGAGGGAATGCCCTCGTTGTGTATGAGTCTTCTCTTCTGTTTCTGATGGAAAGGTTATTGGAGTTGATGCATTGTAGACCAAGAAGTTCATAGTGTGATTGTTTCATATTTATTAGATTGGATACGCGATATCCAGAATTCATAGTGTGAGTTTCTCATGCGTTTATGTCGAGAGTATCATTAGAGTTGTAATGATAATGTCGACATAATTAAAATTACATGATTTGTCAAGGACATCTCTCATAAGAAATCCAAAAAATTAATTTGAGATAACGAGTAACAAAATGAAAGAGAAAACTAACTAGGCAAAACGGTGGACCGAAATAAAGATACGTTTCTTATAGCAATTGATATAACTTATAAGTTTTAGAACGAGAGTCTAGATTGCAAAGAGGGTTGCAAAGACTTTCATCACTGTCTCCCCAACCTGAGAGAAAAGAGGAGAGAGAGAACGCAAGAAGAGGGTTGCTTCTTCGGTCAACTCTTATCACCTCTTAAACGAGGGTTCAAGTGTAACGAAGTTATTTATGGTCTATTTTCATCTCAAAATTTCAAAACACAGTTTTTGATACATTTCATGAAATTAGTTATTTTTGTTACCGTTAAAAATTTAACATGTTAATGGTTTGGGGTCAATTTGTTTCAAATAAAATATTGGATTTTAAAATGCTGAAAATATTAATCCAAGTTTTCTTCCAAAATTTAGTTTTTTAATGGTTTTTTCTGTTGAAATGTTCAAACTTTGAGTTTTAAAATGCTAAGAATATTAGTTTAAGGTTTTTAACTCGTTTTTCTGAAAAGCTTTTATGTCAAAATGTTAAAAAATTTAGTTTTTTTGGGTTTTTCTGTCAACTAATCCTGCCTAAAGAAGATTACATACATGCCGGACTCCGAGATAAAACATAATAAAATATAATATGAAATATATGTGTATACATTAGGGCTACATGTTTTAACTTGTATTGTACATATAACTTAAGTGCCTATAACTTTTTTAAACAAATTAACCATACAAAAATGAATCTACAAAATTTAGAAACTACTATATATACTACTAAAAAAGAAATATTTTTTACAAATAACTTTTAATTCATGTGTGATTTACATAATTTGCAATCGCTTTTAGATTATGATATTTAATTTATTAGAATAATCTTATTATTGTTATACCAAAATATACACATCGTTATATTTGGTTAAGAAGATATTGTAAATAATTAAAAACGAAAAATCATCATCTTCACAAAAAATTTAAAATTATATTTGTTTTCAATTTTAAGATAAAACAGTAAATCTTTTCATATAATTATACTAAAATATTAATATTTTCAAAATAAAATTGTTACAAAAATATAAAAAATTATAAAATGATAAATTTAAGATAGCTTACAATAACTTATAAAACTAATCTACATAGAATGTAAAAATTTAATTTTAGTCATTTGATGTTCTTAAAAAAAGAAACTATAATTTATAATTTCTCTTACATAAATAAAAACTGAAATTGTCTTTAAAAAAACTAAAAAAATTGATAAATTAGTAAAAAAAATATCTCAACGAGTTTTGTTTCATGGTATTTTAGATATTGGACATTATCAGGATGAACCGAACTTATATGGGTATTCTAAAAACCCGAAAATCCCAAATCTAAATCAGAACCTGAAATTCAAAAGAACCTAAAAATCTAAAAGTTCTGAACCTAAATCTGAACTCGAAACTCTAATAACCGAAAATCTCAAACCCGAAGTTTGAAAAGCCCGACAAAACCCAAAAATTTTGAATAACCCGGAAAGACCTAAAAAATGCAAAAAAAAACCGAACACGAACTCGAAAAACCCAAAAATACCCGAACCAAATTAGAAGTAATTTTGAGTATACTTGGATATTCCTTGAGTTACTAAACCCAATCAGAACTCGAATATGCCCTAATCGAACCCGATCCAAATTTTAAAAATACACGAACGAACTAAATTTTATGCATCCGTAAACTCGAACCTGGATAGACTCGATCCGAAACCTGAAAGGTTAGGTCTAAACATAACATATTCAAACATACGAAACATATGTATTTATAAAATAAATGTATAATCATAGTTTGTTTTGTACAAAATTATTCTATGACAAATGATTTGTATAACATATCAGTTTGATTGTTTCAATATTCAAAACTGATACGAGCATTTCATAGAATTAAAAAAATAAGATAAATTTTAAAATGAATACACAAAAATTTATAAAATATTCGTGTTATTGCGCGGATCAAACTCTAGTTTTCATTAAATATACCATTAATAATTTTTTTAACTGAATCTAAAATAGTTTGCCAATACGATCAAATTAATCAAGAGAAAAATATTTTTTTTACTATTTGTGTGTGTGTGTCCATGCGATAAATATATCACCCCAAGCAAAATAAGGTCTTTTATCGGTTCGTATTACGGAAAATATTATAGAAAATCAAAAGATGTAATGTCACTTTTAGCTTCCGTTTATATTTTCTTGCTTTGTAGTGAGTATAAGTTAGTCCCTCTTTAGTCATGTTTGCTTAGAGTCAAAGCTTTCTTAAACTCTTACTACTTAATAATAATATATCCATTAGTCTAGAAGTGATCAAACTTACTGACGTTCTTTTCTAGAAATCGTATTTATAATAATAGTAATATGGTAATTAATGACGATATTCGTGCTCGTTTAAAATTTGTAAAGACCCTTTCTCAAAAGGTTAATATAGTTAAAGTTTTAATATGCTAATAAAAAACAATTATTTGACATAAAGGTGAGTTTTCATATGTTAACAACATTATATAATCAAATAAACGGTAAGTCTCTGTTATTAAATTTTGAAAATATGTATTAAGAGTCATTGCTAATGTTAGTCCAATGGAATATTAATGTGTGAATGTTGAAATGATGATCACAAGTCACAACTTATTACAACTTACAAGAGCATATATCATTGCCTACTATAACTTTTGTCATAATTAATAAAGACACCTAGTTTACATATCCGGCTCATGCATGTACCATACGATCATCTAAAACAGACTCGAAGAACATTTAGGTTTGATATTACTTTATTAATAACAGGAAATAAATAATTTAGCATAATATGGTTTTGGTGCGAAAAGACTGTCATCTAAATACAAAATTTCTCTGGTAAAAAATAAATTTTGTCTTGAGAATTCAATGAACATAACGATGTATTACCGTATACTCCTCCAATTTCATTATAAGTGTCTTCTCCAATTTCATATTAGTGCACTATATTACTATCTATGTAAGTCTGTGTTTACAGAGAGTGCTATTTTAAAATTTTAAGTTTGTTTCACAGAGACTTATTTTTCGTTTTTAGTACAAATTTATAAAAGGTTTCTAGTTTTAGTCTCATTGTTTTAATGTATTAATTAGAGATGTAAATTTTTTCTAATGTATTAATTAATGCAAAATTTTTTTTTTGATAGTTTTGTTAGTTTGTGTAAAAGGTGTTAAGTAATTAATAAGATAAAAGAGCAGGATAAAACTTTTAAAAAATAATTGCTTTGAAAATATAAAACAACACTTATGATAAAATCTAAAACAAAATTTCTTTAGAAACAAATGAAGTACTAATACTTATTAAATATTTTTGTGTTTCCAATAAATACTACCTTAATCGATTCGAAAACAGAATACGGCACCACCCCCAAAAACTTCGATATTATGCTCATCTTGCAGTACATGCGAACGAAGGAGTTTTGTAATTTTATAAAAAATAAAAATAAGTAATTTGTGTTCCCAATCTTATGAAAATATAAATATTGTAGTTGAAGTGTTGAACCACTAAACCAACAATGTTGAGTAAGACGTGGGGGTGACATGTCATCGATTGTTATTAACTGGAAAAAAGGAAAGGCCTTTAAGATCAGCTCTCTCTCACACACAAAACAGTGAAAACACTCTCTAACAACTTTGACAGCTTCATTACACTAAAGTAATTGCGATTGTTTAATGATTTTTATTTTTATTTTTATTTGCATTAAGTTTTATCTCATTTTTTATTACTCACATAAGCACATAACCAAATTTGAAACTTTTCATGTGTAATAATATAAGCCATCGAACTATATGCTATGTCATTTTTTTCCTGAAAGCTCTTGACTATTAGTTGGATCAGGCAAGTTATGAGACAACAAATTGGTGACTAAAAAACAAATCTTGTGACCAAAATTTTTTTTCCATTAACTGAGAAAATAATAAAAAATATCCAAATAGATAAGTTTTACCTATTTTTCTCTTTAGTTGATCAAATGCGATGGAGATAAACTTATTCATATAAGATCCAACCCGAATTGGATCCAAGTTGAGTAATTTGATCTCGGCCTTGACACATGTGAAAACAATGACTGGAGTCAACGTTCCAATGTCAAGTCATGACCAAGATTAAATCTTTTGTCCAAATCCTAACTTATAATATAAGGTCGGTTGTAACTAAAATAAATGAATTAATCACTTTTGCTAAGATGAACTTAATTGATAATTATCTTAATCTTCCTAAAGATACTTGAAAATATCAAATTAGATATATCTATATAAATGAAACTTTAAAATTAGAGAGACACGAGATAGTTGCTTCAAGAGAAAGCTTGTAACTATTCTTGAATATCTATTATAAACACTTTGATCGTATACTTTGTTTCTCCTACTCTTTTTCATTCTCTTCAAATAAACCATTCTAAATAATTTGGCGTTAAAAGGAGAGTAGAGATTAGCGATAATCCCTAAATCTAACAACCTAACATCAACAAATCATGAAATCCTCTATGAGCTAAACCCAATTGATGAACAACTTACACATATTCAAAAAAAAATCAATGAGAAACATCACGTAACTGAATAAAATATGAAAAGAGGGTTCATAAATCTTCTTCAATCTGAAGTACGGATGATAAATCTTCTCCCTTGGATTACAAAACTCAAAAGTTTGTTTTAGAACAAGAAAACTAGCCTAATTAACCTAATAATATGAGTTTTATGTGTTATATAAGTATCCAAGTCGAGTTGAGTCTTTTCTGGTGGGTCTGAATTACATTTATGGAAATTTTCGGCGTCTGGACAAGGATCGGTCGATCCATGGACAAGGATCGACCGATTCTTTTCCTTATAGAAATTTGTGAGTTATTCTCAGCGTGTCCATCTTTTCGTTGCCAGCTTGACATTTGTTCATGAAACAATCATAACTTTTGATCGCACAGTTGAAATTCCTTCAAACTGCCTCCAAATGAAAGATAACGCACGTAGCTATCTTGTGACAAAACTTTTGATCAAAAGGTGGGAGGTCTATCAAATAATACCAAACTTCTGATGCTTCAACATGATTCTGCATTCCAAAATGTCGTTTTGGCTAGGAAACTGAAACTAGCCAAATCAAGAGATCATTGTCGTTTTGGTTCTTTTAAAAACCTTTTTTTTTTTGCTTAGGCCTCTCTGGTTGGTTTAGAGGGTCTTCTGTTTCCTTTTCTAACTTTACCCTCTCATGAGTAGAATCCTTTTACCTCCGGCTTGAACAACTATGATGATACCCCTATCATTCTCCTTTCCGAATCTTGTCTCCTATCATTACTCCATACATCCTTTTGGGTCTTACTCCTTCCTTTCTTCACAAGTAACCCCCTTTAACAGAGATCTCTATATAAATCACCTCAAAATCTGGTCATGATTTCTTACAAATCGTTGTAGAATTTTCGAGCATTAGTGACCTCTTCAATATATCAGCGACTGACCTCCTCCCCCGCTTATCATCCCCACATCGGCTTTTTCATTTTTCTCACTGGAAAACTCTTTCAAAAATGGCTGACTCACTGCAAATCACGATCCAATCCATGTCCCTCAACGATGATGAGCCTATTTCACTACCTGATAGCCCCAACTTTAAAGTCTTCGAAGAAAATGAATGCAACATCCTTGGACGTCTTCTAAATCCTGAAGCTCAGCCCATGGAGAAGATGATTGATGAGATGCCCCACATATGGAGAGTCTATGAAAGGAACTGTGGCATTGCTCTGTCTAGATCTACCTTCTAGTTTGTCTTTGAGAGAGAAGAAGACTTGCAAAGAGTTCTCAAGGACAAACCCTGGTCTTTCAATCATTGGACCATAGTCATTGAAAGATGGTGCCCCAACACACCACAAAATTTTCTCTCTTCTTTTGAACTATGACTTCGCATCCGCAACATCCCTAGGAATTTCTACACTCTCAAGACTATCAACATAGTAGTCAAGGCCATTAGTTACGTCAAACAAGTCGAGTTTGATTTGAAAGCCTCTAACAAAACTGACTATGTCAAAGTCTTGATCCTCTTTCACATGGAAAGTCCAACTTGTTCGTCCAAGATGGTGGATATGCCAAAAGGAGGCATTGTTATTATCGACTATGAGTATGAGAGAATCCGGAAGCGATGTTTCAACTGTTTCGGCTCTCTCAAGAAAAGGAAGCATATCCCCTTTTGCTTGGCACCCAAAACCAGGGTGAAAGACATCTCACACCTGAATCTATGGGAGACAACCAACATTTTGAAAAAACTGTAGCAAAAAAACAGAGTTTCCATGGATGCGTGTTTTCCTCCAAGTTTCGAACCTCTGTTTCCGGAGCTCTCAAAGGCTGATCACCGAATGTCTCTCCAGGTACATCTCCCATCCGAACCCGATTGGACGACAAGCATGAATCCTAAGGGTCCAAAAATCTATTGAAGATGCCTCAAAGTCTCTAAAGCTTCAAATAAAGGAAAATTTCACGTCTTTGGTTTTGAAGAGGAAAGCAAAAGATTCAAGAGGTTAAACATTAATGATGGAAGCTCTATTTGGTTTGAACTAGACCCTCATTCAAGGAAAGTGACGGTTCCAGCTCCAGCTCTCAATGGTCTCAACTCTCCCATTACTGGTGGTCCAACGGGTTTCACCTTTGAAGCTTTCGGGACTATGACTTTGAGAAGTGCAAGAAATCGCACCCCCCCCCATTTTGGAAAAGAAAACTCAACATCAACAACTCAGCTCCTAAGCCATCTACCTCGAAACAAAAAAGGTAACAAGAAGCGTAAAGCTCCCACGGATTATACTTCCCTGCCCAACAAGAACCCCAAACTTCAAACCCAATTGGTGGCTTCTGGTATAAAGCCACTACAGTCTAAATGAGCATACTTAGCTGGAACTTTCAAGGCGCGAGAAACACCGAGACAGTTCGTTGCTCCCGGGAAATGCGCAAAAAGTTCTTCCCAAATTTCTTATTTCTCATGGAGACTAAGCAAAAAGATACTTATATTATGAATTTAAAAAGTAGTTTGGGTTATGATTATGTTCTCAGCGTCGAGCCTGAAGGCCTTAGTGGAAGCTTGGCGGTTTTCGTGAAAGATAGTTTTAATGTTGATGTCCTTTGTTCGGACAAACGAATAATTGACTTGAAAGTTGGAATGAGATAAATTTCTTTTTATTTCTCGTGTGTTTACGGTGACCCGATAAGATCTTAAAGAAAAGATGTTTGGGATCGTCTCATCGACATAGCCATTTCTAGAGATGAAGCGTGGCTACTTGTTGGAGACTTTAACAAATTGTTGAGTAACGACCCGATAAGATCTCAAAGAAAAGATGTTTGTAATCGTCTCATGGACATTGGCATTTCTAGAGATGAAGCGTGACTACTTGTTGGAGACTTAAATTGTTGAGTAAAAATGAAAAGAGAGGGGGAGCTATACGTGATGATTATACTTTCTGGGATTTTAGACCTATGGTAACAACGTGTAAAATCAAAGAAACTCGAAGCACTGACAACAAATTCTCTTGGGGAGCTTGGAGAGAAAATTCTTGGGTTCAATGTTGCCTTTATAATGTTTCAGTAACGACGAGTGGTTCTGTATCTTCCCAAGAGTTCTTGTTTCGTACAAAGGCTTCTGGGCTAGGCCGATGTTGATCTCTTTTGAGCATGAAGAAAATGATATTGACAGGGGTATATTATACTTCGACAAAAAATTCATTCAAAAAGCTTGTTTTGAGGATGTCGTTAATAGAGGATGGGATAAATACTCATGTGGTTTCAATGGCTCTCTTATGGATAGGATCAACAATTGAAGAACTGAAGTCTCCAAAAATGAAAATATCATCAAACAACAATTCTTGGAATCATATTGTGAATATGCACAACTCTCTGGAACAGGAAATGGAAAAAATAAATCCCAACCGCGAAACGATGTAGAGACTAAAAAATGAACTCTCAAAGGCCTATCATGAAGAAGAAATCTTCCGCAAACAACGGAGTAGCGAGCAGTGGTTAAGAGAAGGAGAGAAAAACACAATGCGGTTAAAGGCCGAAAGGTTAAGAACAAAGTGGTGGTGTTACACGATGTCGAAGGACGAGAACAACTCACTGAAGGCTCGAAAGGAAACGTGGTAGTTGAATACTTCAGAGACTTTTTATGAGCACTAATCCACCTGACTTCGAGACTTTCTTTGATGGTTTTACACCATGAGTTACGCCGAGAATGAATTATGTACTCACGGCTTCGATCACACCCGCAAAAATCAAAGTTGCGGCCTTTAACATCAAAAGCATCAACATTTCAGGTATTGATGGCTTGACAAGGGCATTCTTCCAAAGCTACTGGCATATTGTCGGACCAAGTGTCACTGTGGAAGTGCAAATTTTTTTTCGAACCTTGATCCTACCCTCAGACTAGAACCACACACAGTTATGTCTCATGCCAAAAATTCCCCACGCGACACATATGAACCAAATGAGACCCATCAACCTCTGCACAGTCCACTACAAGATTATCTCGAATGTGCTCTGTTCAAGATTAAAAAATTCTTACCACATATCGTGTCTGAAACACAAGGAGCTTTTGTGTCTGGAAGATTAATCATGGAAAACATTCTCTTAGCCCATGAGATGACACACGCATTGCGTACCAAAAAGTCGATCTCGGATAAGCTCATTACTATGAAAACTGATATGTCAAAGGCATACGACCGGGTTGAATGGAGCTTCATTGAGACTCTTCTGGAAAAATTGAGGTTTGATCATCAATGGATATGTTGGCTAATGGTGTGTATCAATTCTGTTTCATACACATTCCTCCTCAACGATAAAACTCATGACTTCATTAAGCCTGAAAGGGGAATACAACAGGGAGATCATTTGTCGCCTATCATATTTATCTTAGTCGCGGAGGCATTGGTTCACTCGTTAAATAGATCAGAAGCTCAACTCAAGATTAGTGAAATTAAATTATCGGAGGATGGTCCGAGTATACATCTCCTACTTTTAGCGGATGATAGTCTTCCACTCTGCAAAGCGACCAAAGAGGATTGTCAAGAGATCATGAATCACATTCAGGAATATGGAACAATATCTGACCAGATGATCAATAAAGCTAAATCTTCCATAAACTTTGGATCAAAAGTCGGAGAAGAAACTAAAGTGGAAATAAAGACAGTGTTAAGTATTGACAAAGAAGTAGGGGAATGAACCTATCTTGGGTTACCAAAGTGCTTTAGTGGCTCTAAGAGAAAACTCCTTAACTTTATTCAAGAAAAGCTCAAGTCAAGATTTTTGGGGTGGTTCTCTAAAACTCTATCGGCGGGTGGAAAACAGTTTCTCTTAAAATCATAGGTTTTTCCCTTCCCATTTACGCCATGTCTTACTTCTGATTATCCAAAGATCTGTACAAGAAAATCACAAGTGCCATGGTAGAATTTTGGTGGAGTAACGAGCCAAATAAGAGGAAGATTTCATGGGTATCTTAGAAACTATGTAGGAAAAGGAAGATGGTGGTCTTGACTTTCATGACTTAGCGAGATTCAACCAAACACTCTTAGGAAAACAAGCTTGGCGGCGTCTCCACACACCCAATTTCCTATTAGCTAAAGTCTATAAAGGGTGTTACTACAAGAATGCACCATTCTTGGAAGGAGTACTTGGAACAAGACCATCATATGCTTGGAGAAGCATCTTACATGGCTGAGAATTGCTGCAAAAAAGAGTGTTTAAATCCATTGGGGACGGTAACAACACTAATATCTAGACTGAAAATTGGATTCCAAGCCAACCTCCAAGGGCACATGTACGTAGACAAATCTCCACAATAGAGGCAAAAAAGGTAGCCGATCTATTCATGGCTCATAATGGAGCCTGAGATGTGCAGAAAATATTTATTCTATTTGTAGATGAAGATGCTCAACTCATTCTGACCTTAGAGCCACAACGAAACTGCCAAGATATTTATGTTTGGCAACACTGAAAAATCAGGTTTGTACCAAGTTCAGAGTGTACACAAACTATTGGAGGAATTAGCCGATTTGGAAGATCAACAGGAGTTGCAAGTCCCTCCGTTAGAGAAAGAAACATGGAAAAAATATGGCGTATTAAGACTTCTTTCGAACTGAAACACTTCATATGGAAGGCTACATCGGGAGCTTTATCAGTGGCAACTAGACTTCAAACGGGAGGTATAAATATCAACCTTATTTGTTCCATCTGCAGATCCGCCCAAGAAATTGTAAATCACGTCCTTTTCCATTGCCCCATTGTTGATCAAGTCTGGAGAAGCTCTCACTTTCCAATATATGAGAGAGGTTTCTCGCAAAACTCAACGATCCTGAACATATACCATATGATCAAACAGAATAGATCCCGTGTCTTATCGAAACAGCTCCGAACAGTCCCCTGGCTTCTGTGGAGGATTTGGAAAGCAAGAAACTTGTTCATATTTATAAAAAGAAGCTCCACACCCCAAGAAATCTTAGACAAAGCTTTAGCTGACGCGAATGAGTGATCAACAACAAATAGACCCGACAAAAACATCGCCAGAGAAAACCAACCGTTTCCAACCTCCTCGCCATCACTTTGGAAACCTCCCCCCCCCCCCNCCCCCCCCCCAAGGAACTTTCAAATGTAATTCTGGATCAACATGGATTAATGTTAGAAGCAACAGTCGCGCAACTTGTTTAATAAAAGACCATGATGGAACATCAATCCTCCATAGTAGACGCTCTTACTCTAATTTTCCCTTCGTAAGTGAAACTCTCTTAAGAAGCCTACAATGGGCGGTGGAAAGTCTACAATCATTACGGTACCGAAAATTCATTTTTGAAACCTCATAGAAAGAATTAAAAAAAATCATAGAATCTCCACAAGACTTCACACTCTTTCGGCACATCACTGGTCCCATCATTGATTCTCTTAACTCCTTTGAAGAATGGTCTGTAAATCTTGTGAACAAAGAGGAAAATTGTGCATCACAAGATGTTGCGGATAGCGTTACCAGAGATCACGTTTTCAATCATACATCGTCATAGAAAGACCTCAAAGGTTAAAACAAATAATTGCAGAGGACACCATTCACTGACTTGATGTTGTGTTTGTTGAATTAAGCTTGAATCGGCGTGAACCAAACCGTGATTAAACTTGAGAAACAAGTTTACTAAACCTAAACTGAGATATGGTTTCCTAAGAGAAATATGATTAGGAAATAGTTAGTAGTTATCTAGGAGTTTTCCTAATAGGTTTAGTAGTTGCTTTTATATAAATACATAGTTATCGAGCAATGATAATTGTGTGAGTTGTTAGGGCTTTAGTTTTTGAGTTATTTTTATAAAGCTAATAAAGAAGTTTGTTTGATTTGGAGAATTGTTCTTGTGTCGATCAAAGCTTAGAAACAATAATTGGTATCAGAGCTTGGGAGTTAGCAAAGTATCAAGGAGACATCGAATCAAACAAGCTTTGCTAAAACCGAGATATACCAGCTTGTTTCATAAAGTTTTCTTCGATAAAACATTGTGATTATTGTTCTGTTTTGCGACAAAACAGAGCATATCAATGGCGGACCAAAGTGTTGTTGTCGCAACAAAAGAAGGAGGATCGACGTCTTCTCCTTCGAGTGTTAAGTGTCCGATGCTCAACTCCACGAACTACACGGTGTGGGCGATCCGCATGAGAGCCGTACTAAAGGTCCACAAAGCATGGACAATCGTGGAGACACCTTCGGATGATGTTGAGAAAAACAACGTGGCAATTGCTTTGATTTTTGAATCTATATCGAAGTCACTTGTCTTACAAGTAGGAGAACTCGACACTGCGAAGAATGTTTGGGATGCAATCAAAGCACGTCATATGGGAGCTGAGAGGGTTAAAGAAGCTCGCTTACAAACTCTAATGGCGGAGTTTGATAGATTGAAAATGAGAGATAATGAAACTATCGATCAATTCGCGGGAAAGATATCTGAGATATCTTCGAAATCAGCGGCTCTGGGAGAAGAAATCGAGGAGACTAAACTAATAAAAAAGTTCCTAATGACCCTCCCTAGAAAGAAATACATTCACATAGTTGCTTCTCTTGAACAAGTCCTTAACTTGAAGACGACAAGTTTCGAAGATATTGTAGGACGGATGAAAGCATACGAAGAACGAATTTCAGAAGATGATGAGATATGAGAGGATCAAAGTAAGTTGATGTTTACAAACTCGGAGTCTGTAGCCTCTGACCGTAACTCTTATAGCCAATTCAAACCAAGAGGACGTGGAGGACGTGGTGGATTTAGGGGTTGCGGTCGAGGAGGCCGAAGAAATTGGGTGCGAGATACCTCAAATATTACATGCTACCGTTGCGACAAACTTGGTCACTATGCATCTTCATGTCCGGATAGATTACTGAAGTTATAAGAGGCTCATGAAGTAAATAATGATGATACACAAGACGCTGATGAACTCATGATGCATGAAGAGGTGTATTTAAATGAAGAAAAAATCATGCCAAAACAATATGAGGACACTGATGGTGTTGGAAACATATGGTATCTTGACAACGGAGCAAGTAACCATATGAGTGGAGATTTGAGATATTTCACCAAAATCGATTATTCAATCACCGGGAAAGTCCGTTTTGGTGATGACTCGCGCATAGACATCAAGGGTAAAGGAGTTATTGAATTCATGGACCGAAACAGAGAGCCTAGAAGGATGAGTAATGTGTACTTCATTCCGGATCTGAAGAGCAACATCATTAGTCTAGGACAGGCTACTGAATCAGGTTGTGATATAAGAATGAAGGATAACTACTTGGTGATGTATGATCGGAAGGGAAAACTAGTGGCCAAAGCAATAAGATCGAGAAATAGGTTGTATAAAGTCCGGATGGACATCAAAGAATCTAGATGCTATTTCGCCACTACTGAGGAATCGAAAAGGCTTTGGCATGCTAGAATGGTACATGTAAACTTTGAAACTCTGAAATCGATGCTGCAAAGGGAGTTGGTTGTTGGTGTTCCACGGTTTAATATTGGAAAAGAGATATGTGGCTCCTGCTTAATGGGAAAACAAACGAGAAGATCGTTCCCACAAAAGGCCTCCTATCGCGCTTCAAAGGTACTAGAATTAGTACATGGGGATCTCTGTGGTCCTATCTCGCCAAGTATAGCTGCTGGAAATAAATATGTGTTTGTTCTCATAGACGATTGCTCAAGGTACATGTGGACAATGCTGCTAAAAAAAAAGAGCGAAGCGTTTGAGAGATTCAAAAGTTTTAAAACATTGGTAGAACAAGACTCCGGGATGAACATACAAACATTTAGAACAAAAAAAGGAGGAGGGTTTACTTCCCAAGACTTTGTCTCATTCTGCGAAAATTCAGGCATTAAACGACATTTAACTGCTCCTTACACTCCTCAACAAAACAGTGTTGTTGAGAGACGAAATAGAACACTTATGGAGATGACAAGAAGCATTCTAAAACACATGATGGTGCCAAATTATTTATGGGGAGAAGCAGTCAGGCACTCGACATATGTGATTAATAGAGTATCAACGAGAGTAGTTAAAGATAAAACACCATATGAGCTTTTCCGCGGGAAGAAACCAAACATACAATACCTTAGAGTCTTCGGGTGCATCGGTTATACAAAGATAGAAGCACCATATTTACGGAAGCTTGATAGCAGATCGAGAGTTTTGGTGCATCTCGGAACTGAACCAGGCTCTAAAGCCTACAAAATGCTGGATCCTCAAACGAGAAGGATAGTTGTAAGTCGTGATGTAGTATTTGACGAGACTAAGCAGTGGAATTGGGCTGGAGCTCCCACGGAACCAGAGAAGGTGGGAAGGTTTAGAATTACACTTGGTGTGTTTGGTAATCACGACATCTATGACCATGAGATGATCGGTCCTGAGTCAGAACAGGTCCGTGGTGAAACGTAGCAAAATAGAAGTGAAACAGAGTTGCTTGAGCCTGAAGGTACCTCTGTCACCAACAATGGTGGAAGCAACGGTGAGGAAAAAGATGATCACGAGGAAGAAGAAGACGAGAATGACACAGGAGGTTATTCTGAAAGTCTAACAGGGTGTGATCGTGATAGCGACGCCGCTGTTGGTGTAACCAGAAGGTCGACAAGAGTTATCACCAAACCGAAATACCTGAAAGACTATGTATTACAGGCTGATGAGGAGATTAGCTTGTTACTAATGAATCTTGATGATGAGCCATCTTGTTATGAAGAAGCAAAGGAATTCCGTGAATGGAAGCTCGCTTGCGAAGAGGAGATCAAATCCATCACCAAGCTCGATTCATGGACCCTCGAGGAACTTCCAAAAGGAGTTAAGCCGATTGGCTTGAAGTGGGTATTCAAGTTAAAGAAGAACTCTGATGGAAGTATAAACAAACACAAGGCCAGGTTAGTCGCAAAAGGATATGTACAAAAACATGGAGTAGATTTTGATGAAGTGTTTGCTCCAGTAGCTCGTATAGAAACCATCAGATTGCTTATCAATTTCGCAGCTTCAAAAGGTTGGGAAATACATCACCTGGATGTTAGGACTGCTTTCTTGCACAATTAAAAGAAACAGTTTTTGTTTCTCAACCCGACGGATTTATTGTTAAAGGAAGCGAGGATAAAGTCTATAAGCTTAAGAAAGCACTATACGGGCTGCGACAAGCTCCTAGAGCTTGGAATGATAAATTAAATACAATCCTGCGCGACTTACACTTCCACAAGTGTCTTAAAGAGCCTTCTGTGTTTCGAAGGAATGATAAAGGTAATACCCTTTTAATTACAGTATATATGGATGATTTATTCGTGAGAGGAACAAGCATAGATGCTATTAGCGAGTTCAAGAAAGAAATGTCGTTAAAGTTTGAGATGAGTGATCCCGGAAGACTAACATACTACCTCGGAATAGAAGTAACGCAACAAGATGGGAGAGTTTAGTTAAACCAAGGTCGATATGCTAGGAAGATACTCGAAGAAGCCGAGATGAGTGAATGTAACTCGGTACAAACACCAATGGATTCGGGTGTTAAATTGTCTAAAGCCGAGGAGGAAGAAGAGATCGATGCTACTGGCTATCGGAAACTTATCGGCTGCCTTCGATATTTGCTCCACACCAGGCCCGACTTGTCCTATTGTGTAGGTGTTTTAAGCAGATATATGCAAAGTCCTAGGACTTCCCATGGAATAGCGCTAAAACAATGTCTTAGATACCTTCGGGGAACGATGGATTATGGCCTATGCTTCATATTTTCGGAGACCGGCACAACTATTTTGGTTGGTTACAGCGACAGTAGCCATAATGTTGATCCAGACGACGGGAGAAGTACAACTGGTCATATATTTTACTTGGGAGGAAGTCCGATCACTTGGTGTTCCCAGAAACAAGAAACTGTTGCGCTATCTTCTTGTGAAGCTGAATTTATGGCAGGTACTGAAGCTGCTAGACAAGCAGTTTGGCTTCAGGATCTGCTTGGTGAAATTACCGGCGAGCCATGCGCAAAGGTGACAATTCGAATTGACAATAAGTCAGCCATTGCTCTTACGAAGAATCCTGTTTTCCATGGTAGAAGCAAGCATATTCATACCCGCTTTCACTTCATAAGAGAATGCGTCGAGAAAGGTTTGATAGAGGTGGAACACATTGCTGGAAACAAGCAGAAGGCAGACATTTTGACGAAAGCTCTTGGAAGAGTTAAGTTCAAGGAAATGAGAGATCTTATTGGAGTACAAGCTTAAGGGGGGAGAATGTTGAATTAAGCTTGAACCGGCGTGAACCAAACCGTGATTAAACTTGAGAAGCAGGTTTCCTAAGAGAAATAGGATTAGGAAATAGTTAGTAGTTATCTAGGATTTTTCCTAATAGGTTTAGTAGTTGCTTTTATATAAATACATAGTTATCGGGCAATGATAATTGTGTGAGTTGTTAGGGCTTTAGTTTTTGAGTTATTTTTCTAAAGCTAATAAAGAAGTTTGTTTGATTTGGAGAATTGTTCTTGTGTCGATCAAAGCTTAGAAACAATAGTGTTAACACCGATGGTCAACTCTTTGGTTTCAATGACTTGCCTCTGGTTACCGGCTTCTAGTCAACTTTTTTTGGGAGGAGAAAGATCTATGCATTGCTCTGTTTTTAGTTTTTCACTTTTGTCTCAGATTTTAACTACTCACCAAACTTGGCTTTTTAACCTTCGTAAAAAAAGTAATATCGAGCGTAAAAAAAAAACTACTTTGACAACTTCATTACACTAAAGTAATTGTATGTGTTTAATGATGTTTTTTAATTTTTATTTGCCTTAAGTTTTATCTCATTTTTTGTTACTCATAAGCACATAACCAAATTTGAAACTTTTCATATGTAATAATATAAGCCATCGAACTATATGCTATGTCAATTTTTACTGAAAGCTCTTGATTATTAGTTGGATCAGGCAAGTTATGAGACAAAAAATTAGTGACTTAAAACGAAATCTTGTGACCAAAAAATTATTTGCATTAGCTGAGAAAATAATAAAATGATATCCAAATAGATAATTTTTACCTATTTTTCTCTTTAGTTGATCAAATGCGATGAAGATAAACTTATTCATATAACATCCAACCCGAATTGGATCCAAATTGAGTAATTTGATCTCGGTCTTGATACATGTGAAAACAATGACTGGAGTCAACCTCCCAATATCAAGTCTTGACCGAGACTAAATCTTTTGTCGAGATCCTAACTTACTTATAATATAAGGTCGGTTGTAATTAAAATAAAAGAATTAATCATTTTTTCTAAGATGAAGTTAATTGATAATTATCCTAATCTTCCTAAAGATATTTGAACATATCAAATTAGAGATATCTATATAAATGATACTTTAAACCTAAAGAGACACGAGATAGTTGCTTCTAGAGAAAGCTTGTAATTATTCTTGAATATCGATTGTAAGCACTTTGATGATATACTTTGTTTCTCCTACTTTTTTTCATTCTCTTCAAATAAACCACCGAAAATCCTCTAAATAGTTTGGGATTAGAAGGAGAGTAGAGATTAGCGAACAAGCTCGTGTGAGATAATGAATAATAGAGGCGACAATCAAGCTGAATATGAGAATGGAGAAATCTGACACGATGACTGATAGGTTGAGTTTTAACCTGATAGACTACTGAAAGTGCATAGTAAAGTACACAGTAGTATATACGAGATTAAATCCACAAGGACCAGTGATTACACGTAGGATCTTAAGTTAAAATACTGACTAAGGCGAGTAAGAATTTTTTGTTGTATAACTACTTTTAAGCAATGATTGTTAAGCAGCAAGTAAGAAAGCAATGAAATTATGGGGTTTAAATGATAGAAGAAGACATTCGGCACATGAAAATCTTAGAGAAATAATTCAATCTTGATTAAACAGATAAATTAGATAGTAATTAGGATTATGAACCGTCTTTAGCTCAAAGCACGACAATAGAATTAATCTACTTCCGTAGTGCTAACTCGCTATGTTATATAACCCTTTTTCTGCTATGTTATAGAACCTTAGAAAATAACTTTTGTTGAATTTTATATTGTAAACATGCATTAGATTCAGGTTTGATAAGTTCACAAAGCGCAATAGCATAATCTTTCGTTGGCTAAGGATTCCTTATCTAAAGTTCTTTCAGTCATTTAACTAAAAAATTTCAGTGCGTTAGACATCCTACGATTAGAAACTAGGTCATGAGTCTAATTTCAACATTAAGAATAACTTAAGATGAAGATCTAATTGATAATACCTAAATCTAACAACCTAACATAAACAAATCATGAAATCCCCTATGAGAAATCCTAAACCCAATTGATGAAACACTTACACATATTCAAAGAAAAATCACAAAAAATCAATGACAAACATCATGTAACTGAAAAGTACATGAAAAAAGGATTCAGAAATCTTCTCCAATTTGAAGTACGGATGATAAATCTTCTCCCTTGGATTACAAAACTCAAAAGTCTGCTTTAAAATAAGAAAAATAGCCTAATAATCCTAATAATATGAGTTTTAGGTGTTATATAAGTATCCAAGTCGAGCTGGGTCTTTTCTGGTGAGTCTGAATTACATTTATGGAAATTTTCGGTGTCTGGACAAGGATCGGTCGATCCATGGACAATGATCGACCGATCCTTGTCTTTCTGGAAATTTGTGACTTATTCTCAGTGTGTCCATCTTTTCGTTGCCAGCTTGACATGTGTTCGTGAAACAATCATAACTTTTGATCGTACAGTTGAAATTCCTTCAAACTCCCTCCAAATGAAAGATAACACACATAGCTATCTTGTGACAAAAGTTTTCATCAAACGGTGGGAAGTCTATCAAATAATACCAAACTTCTAACGCTTTAGCGTGATTCTGGATTCCAAAATGTTCATTTTTGATCCAAATTGCTCTATTCTTTTCCAAAACAACCTAAAAACTGTAAAAACACTAAACAAGACTAAAATACTCGAAAGCAACGATCGTACATAATAAAACAACTTTTTCTCGTTTAAAACTCAAGTATAAACTTGTAAAATCACAATACAGAAAATCTTCCATACTTAAGTTTTTGCTTGTCCTCAAGTAAAGGAAAATGAAGATTAAATCAAAGGATAAGAATTTTGAAAACACAGGGACTCACACACTTTTAGAAGACCTTACTTGTGCTCAGATTCGCTAACTGCGTGAAATAGAAACCATTAGAACACTCTCTCATGGGTCCCTGCACAACCTCCTAAGCCCATCCATAATCTAAATTTTAATCCTCCAAGACTCAAATTCATGTAACTGACTCTCTACCTTCACTAGAAAAGGTGTGAGTTCTCTACCGGAGAAATCTCTATTAGGAAAACGGGTTAGAAATGAAAATGACTATCTTTAATTGGTGAGGCTAAAGTGTTTAGAGGTTAATAAACAACTTCGAATGCAAGACATTATGCAAAATTACTGGAGAGAGAAAGTATATTAAAGTCCATGATCCCTTAACTACCTAAGCATTAAAATCACCATCTCAAACAGCGTATCAAACCAATGCATTCTTCAGGGCAATACAACACATAAGACTTAAATAAAAATGTTGATTCCATTTCCCAGGATAAAATTTTTTTATTTTATTTTTTTTTCAATTTTTTTCATGAACAAATTCCGGGTGGAACAACTACACATCAATAATCTCATCAAAATGAATGCCCATACGATACAAAGATATTCACATAACCATTTTCAAGTCCCATTCTCATCATAGACACACAAGACCGTCTATAAACCACCTAGAAGTTCTAACTCTACCTAAGTAATAAGGAAAATCATGCCTACCCTACTCTCTCTATTAGTTTTACATATGTATGCATGATAGACCAAAAGAGAGATGCATGGACAATCAAGGAGATATGGTGAGGGAGTGGTACCATACTAAAAACGAGTCTGATCATTCAAGATTACTAAAAAAGAGTGGTAGAATATGGGAGTACAATCCTGAACGAGTTATTCATTTTATGATATCGAAACATGATAAAGAAAATTAAATTCATTAAGCGTCCTTATTAAATAGAATCAATCACAGTCAAATCAAAATCCTGATTCTAATCGTTTTCAGGTGGGGAGTTTGGTCAGTGAGGTTCTCGGGTTTGCATGTGCTAACAACTCTACAAAAAATGGTCATAACAGATAGAAATTAAGGCACATGCACAAAGCAATAATCTGAAATAATCATCAAGTGCAAGTCATCCCCAAACAAGTTTTGACTCGATAAAACATATTAAAAAGACTCAAAAAGACTAAATTAAGAAAAACACACCCAAAAGAAAAAGAAAACGGTATTAGTAGCATCGTCCCCAGAATTATCTCACATTGTCTCGGTATGAAAACAAATCCAAAAGAGGGGTGAGAAATAACATAGATAAAATAAAAAACTTAAAATGAAAAGAAAGACTTACCAATGAGCTGTCTCCGACTAAGCGCTCGTCTAAAGTCATTAAATCAGTCGGATGCTTGAGAACTTGTTCCGAAACAAGGTACGCCATCAAACATCTTCAGCTGAAGAATGTTTCTCATTAATCCTTTCACATCAGCTTGATCCACTGAACTGGGGCGTTAGAATGGCTCTGACTTTAGAGCAAGGCTTATACATCCCTCTGCTCTTAACTTTATACTCAATTGCACTTCCATAGCATGTTTGAAGGACTAGAGTCAAATCAGGACCTCCCTTGGTCATATGCTCTTTCTGCTCGCCCTTCTTGTTGATCATCTTGGGTTTTCTCGTAGAAAAATGAGTGCCTCCATCCAAGACTTCATTGACATCATTATTTCTAGCATTCTCTTGGGTTCTCTCAATAACCAACCCATCTTCCTCAATCGTGGTGACACAAGAAGCACGCTTGACAGCTCCACGAGTTGATAGAGCATTGAAGTAAAAGTTCTTGCCGATGTGGGAGAATGCAACCCTCTTATTAAGCAAAACCACCGCGCTTATTGTACTAAGAAAGGGTCTCCCGATAATTAGCATCATTTCAGATCTTTTGCTCATCTCAACCACATGAAAGTCTGTAGGGACCAAACAATTCCCCACCTTGAATTTTAGATCCATGACAATGCCCTATGAGGGTGTAGTAGAAGCATTAGCAAACTTCAAAAGCAGTTTAGTAGTTTGTTGAATTTTAATCCCTAAACTTTTAGCAATTCCCATAGACATGACATTGACACTTGACCCTGAATCACAAAAGCAGTTTCCAAAAAAGACTCCTTCATCTCAGCATGGAACAAAAAATTGCCAAAGTTTTATAACTTAGGAAGTTGTCTCAAAGGCTGACAAACATTATCTCTTGTCTCAACCATACCTTTATCTCCTATACATCTTCCTTTCCTGCCATGATGTTCTTAAGGAATTTCTTTTACAATGGAACATTCTTTACTGCTTCCTCATAAGGAACATCGACTGCGACCTCTCTCATAATGCCTCCAAATCGAGCATACTTCTTCTCATCTATAATTCCAACCTTACATCTAGGATATGGAGCTTAAGGCACATAAGGTGGGGGGGGGGGGGGGGAGATACTCTTCCTTAACCNTCATCGCCAAAATCAACTTTGTCCATGTTTGGATATGGATCGGTCGTTCCGTGGGAAAGGATTCGCCGATCCTTGTCCTTCTGTCCATAATTTCAACATGCGAAATTAGATAAGGATCGGTCGATCCCTGTCCTAGATGAGTTATGGATTTCTTTTCCACTTTTTAGCGTGATGGCAATATAATACTCTTTGGCCTTGGTTTTTGTGTTCCTAGATAAATTCCTGGAGGTGTTATGGTTTCATATGAACTCTAAGCTATGCGGGATTCAAACGCATTCAACAGTGAGCTAAGGGATTCAAACTTCCCTTTCAGGTCGACAAGAGCTTCACATCTCCCATTTAGATCATTGTACATGTCATCAACCTTGATGTTGATGTCCATGGCGTTCATCTTCTGAACATCTAGAATTGTTACATCATCTGCTTGAGCTCACTATCCTGAGAAGATTGTGATGGAGATATGTTTCCCTGAGCTTGGGAACCACCACTGCCAACACCATTTCCCTGATTCTGATCCTTTCTCTTATATTCCTGGTTGAATATACTCTGACTCTGCTAAACTGGTATATAGCTCTGTTGAAACCTCTATTATGAAAGTTCCCTTGGCTCCCAGCATAATTCACGCCATCATGTAAATTCTCTGACCCCTCTGCAACAAAGTGTACTGACCTCTGATCCTTCTTCAATAGACCATCCAGCTTGGCATGAATCATCTCCTCAATTTTCTTCGAATCTAAGGACATACTTCCTCTACTGCAATCATAGTCTAATATGCGACCGATCTGCGATTGCCATGTTGTTCACCAGAGTGTATGCTTCTTCTACCGTCTTAGTCATAAAATCATTATTACTAGCGATATCCATGACATTATGATACTTCTCAGTGACCCTATTGTAGAAGATGTTCAGTAAATTCACATCGAAATACTCGTGATGAGGAAAGTTCGTGGTGTACTTCTTTAATCGTTCCCAGATTTCATGGAAACTCTCCGTACCCACTTGAATAAACACCGTGGTCTTGTCATGGAGGTACATCGAATGCGACTTGGTGAAAAAATACCCAAGAATGCAGCTCTGTCTCTTCCCAAGTAGTAAGAGAACCTACACTTGAAAGCATCCTCAAGTACCCCATCGTACTGAATGGTATTACATATAGTTTCAAATCTCTCGAGATGGTGCAACATGTTTTCAGAAGGTAACCTGTGGAACTTGTTCTGCTGCAACAAGTGGATGAGACCAGTCTTAATCTCAAAATCTATCCTCTCAATAGGAGGAGGACGAATCTCAGCTTTATTCGCATAGAACGCCTCAAGAGTGTCGTAATGTGCAAGAGTGAGCCTCGACAAAGGCTGATGCAAGCTGGCTGCCCTGAAATTATAATATATCATTGGTTTTTGATAACACTAATATTTTATTATTTTTAGTTGGATTTTTACTTATTTATTAGCAGGTTTGTAACGCTTTTTTGACATCTAGAGGTAGTTTTCTTTTATTTGTGATTTTAGGGACTAAAAAGGTCAAATCATCAAAAAGGATGAAGAAACATGCTAGTTAGACCTCATTCATATTTTCAAGCAATTTTTATCAATGGACCAAGAAGACGAAAGCTCAAACGCTTAAATTTTGCATCTTATCAATCTGGACAAATTCTCAACATTAGAAAATCGCCTTGAACGAAGGTCTTGCCTTCATTGGATTGAGCTGAAATTTGGAAAGAAGATAGTATTTTGAGTTATCTTTCAAATTAAAGTGATATGTAATCATATGGATATGGGAAGAAAAAGTTACAACTGTTTAAGTGAAAACATGTTTGTTTGTCTCGAAAATGAATCAAGTGGAGCAGTTGGAAATCTGTGATTAGGTGACGTGATGCTTCTGACTGGCGATTGTCAATTTTTTTCCCAGATCAGTCCTGATGATATTTCGGGATCAAAGACAGATTTTACTTCATATCTTTTTGTTCGCTTAACAGATTTCGGTTTTGTCAAAACTGACATAACCAATGACGAACTAAGACGTCCTTACTTTATAAATACTTGTTTATAGACTTTAGAGTTGGGAGATCCGTGAATATTGAAGAGATTCACAAATTTCACAGAGCCGTCAAAAGATTTTTGAGATTTTTCATTTTTCATCAAGTTTCTAAGTGTTCTTTGGAGAGATTAATTCTATACTTTGTTATAGAAAAGATTTCTATACTCTTAATCTTATTTATGATGCTTTCTTCCATGATTACTTGTTGTGTTTTGTGCTCCATGTCTGAGTAATCCATTTGTTAGGTTTTTAGGCTTCTCAAAGAGATCAATGTCATCATACGTTGCTAGTGTTTGATTAGGGGTTCATATTGTCTTTGTCTCGGTTGATCTTATTGCATGATTACTTTATCGCGCATTTAGTAGTATGATCATTGGTAGATTTACATTCCAAAAGTTTGATAAATTACCTGAACTTAAATCTATGACAAGCTGAGTTACAAGGAGGCTTAAAAAGTAGATCACCTTGGCTCAGTGAACTTATCAAAACCTGAATCCATATCATGCATGTTTAATCACTACAAGGCCGTTCAAAAGACTATGTTCCTTGGTGGTTAGATATAAAATCCCGAACCTCGAAAGTGGAGATATTTAAATTAGTATTTTCAAGTTCTAGACGTTTGCTTAATTCTAATCCGTAAACATTACGGTTTCTTTGATGCATTATTCTCGGCGAATTTCCTATATGCCTAACGCTTTTTCCCATTGATTTACACCCTTTTGTTTACTTTAAGTTGCTGCCATTTTGTTTTTACACACACAAAACAACCTTTTATTTTCTGTTTTACCTTAATTCAATCCTGAGATTTGTGGCGTCAAACCCAAATCCTCGTGTGATCAATAATTTGAAGTACTACAACTACGCTGTTCACTTGCAGCTGTAGTATCGTGTTTTGGATGAAACTTGACACCCCCATCAGTTGTTAACTCCAACACCAGCATTAACTACATCTCCACCCTCATCATGTGGAATCTGGCCCTCGTGATCGTCTTCAAGTTGAGGATCATTCTAAATCTGAATATTGTTTTTGTTATCATCCATCTCAACTATTAAATCAACTTCAAGTTCTTTCTTTTTCTTCTTTTGTCTCTCTAAACGGCCAAACTCTTGCTCAAAAGGTAGTAGATTGCTTGATCCCTAGCTCCTAGTATGAGACTTGTTCATGCACATGTAAGCACACAAAAAAAGAAGAAAAATAAAAGATTAAAAAAAAGAAAGTAAAATGCCTTAGACGCTCTATCAACCCAATTCCTCTGGGTGACCAAATGGTCCCCGACAACGGTGCCAACAGCTTGATAGCTCAAATTTTAACTCGATAAACGAACTGCAAGTCCACAGTAAAGTACGAAGTAGTATATACGAGATCGAATTCACAAGTACTAGTGATTACACATAGGGTTATAAGTCAAAATAGAGGCTAAGGCGAATAAGAGTGATGTTTTGTTGTATAACTATTTCTAAGCAATGAATGTAAAGCAACAAGTAAGAAAGAAATTAAATCACGGGGTTGTTAACGATAGAAAAAGACATTGGACACAGGAAAATCTCAGAGAAATCATTCACTGTTGATTAAATAGATAAATCAGATAGAAATTAGGATTACGAACCGTCTTGAACTCAAAGCACGACAATAGAATTAACTTACTTCCGTAGCGCTAACTACCTATGTTATATATCCCTAGAGAATAAATTTCGTTAAATATCAATTCTAAACATGCATTAGATTCGGGTTTGATAAGTTCAGAAAGCGCATAAGCATCAACTTCCATTGGCTAAGGACATTTCGATAATCTAAAGTTCTTCTGGCATTTAAACAAAAAATTTCGGCGCTTTAAACATCCTAAAATCAGAAACTAGGTCATGAGTCTAATTTCAACATTAAGAACAACTTAAGCTGAAGATCCAATTGATAAATTCATAAATCTAACAACCTAACATCAACAAATCTATGAGAAACACTAAACCCAATTGATGAACCACTCATACATATTCAAAGAAATCACAAGACAAATCAATGAGAAACATCTTGTAATTGAACAGAATTTGAAAAGAGGGTTGAGAAATCTTCTCCAATTCGATGTACGAATGAGAAATCTTCTCCCTTGGATTACAAAACTCAAAATTCTGCCATAGAACAAGAAAAATAGCCTAATAAACCTAAAAATATGAGTTTTGGGTGCTATATAAGTATTCAAGTCGAGTTGGATCTTTTCTGGTGGGTATGAATTACTTTTCTGGAAATTTTCTGTATATGGACAAGAATCGATCGATTTGTGGAAAAGGATTGACGTATCCTTGTCCTTCTGGAAATTTTTGACATATTTTCAGCGCGTCCATCTTTTCGTCGCCAGCTTGACAGGTGTTCGTGAAAACAATTATAACTTTTGATCTGACCATCAGAATGCCTTCAAACTGCCTACAAATGAAAGCTAACTCACGTGACTATCTTGTGTCAAAATTTCAGTTTGATCTAACAGTAGAATTCTATCAAATAATGCCAAACTTAGGTTGCTTCAACATGATTTTGTATTCCAAAATATCCATTTCTTATCCAAATTGCTCCATTCTTTTCCAAAGCAACCTAAAACTTGTAAATACACTAAACAATAGCTGAATACTCCAAAAAGATTATTGTACGTAAAAAGCAACTACTTTCTTATTTAAAACTCAAGTAAAAACTCGTAAGATCACAATACATCAACGACAACAATGAAAAATGTTGTGGTAGCACAATTGGTCACTCTGACAGTGAAGCTCAACCAGAACGAAGAACGGCTCGAGCACCTCGAAGAAGAGAACCTAGTTCTCAAGGTGGGGACGATGGAGAAGGTGCATTTCTCCGATACCAACAAGGAGTCATACAATATGGCAATAGTAAGAAGGCGAGTGCCGTCGATGCAACAATTGGGAAACACACTGATAGGAGCAGGTGACATGACTGCGGCTCGAGCACCTTGAAGAAGAGAACCTAGTTCTCAAGGTGGGGACGATGGAGAAGGTGCATTTCTCCGATACCAACAAGGAGTCATACAATATGGCAATAGTAAGAAGGCGAGTGCCGTCGATGCAACAATTGGGAAACACACTGATAGGAGCAGGTGACATGACTGCGGCACGACATGAAGTATTAAACATGAGAATTGGCTCTGGTAGAACGCCATGTGCTCACCAGGAGGGGTCCAATTTTGAACCATCGTCCAATCATACGAGGGATAACATTTACCTTGAAGATCTTTTAACCAAGAGATTTAATGTCATGGAGGAGATGATCAAGTGACTACCTTGAGTGTCTTCCCCAATCGCTAAAAGTGCCTTGAACTCCTATGCTGATACAACATTTACTAACGCCATCGCTATCAGCGAGACATGTCGAGAAGATTCATGCTGCCAATCATGCCCATCTATGATGGAAATATGGATCCATACAACCATATTGCACACTATCGCTAACTCATATTCATCATCACATTGAGCAAGGAATATCGGGAAGTGAGTCTATGAAAATGGTTCGGAGCAAGCTTCATATTCTCAACCCTATAATGGTTTACTAGTCAACCCAATGGGTCCATTGACTCCTTCAACTCACTAGCGAATTGATTTATTGAGGAATTTGCCATTAGTCGAAGTCTTTGAACAAATGTCAATAATTTATACAAAGTGATTTAGAAGAAGGGAGAGCCTCTCATAACCTATGTTTTCCGTTTAAACAAAGAGAAGGTGTCGATACCTCACTGTGCCACTTCCACATCCATCTCAGCCTTCAAGCGTAGTTTACTTCTATGTTGTTATCTATACAAAGAAATCACAAAGTACCAATGTCGCATAATGGAGGAAGTGATGTGTAGAGCTTGGGAACATATCAAGCGAAAGGAGGATCCTACCTATACCTATAACATAAGCAAAAAGCAATCTCCATAGTGAGGAGAGACGAGAAGATAAGCTATACTAAACGCCCTGCAATGAAAATTAACTAAGGTTGATAACAAGTCATGCCCTAAACCAATGGGTAAGAGTGATGGCAAAAGGCATGATCCATCCACTTGACACGACATCAACAATTTTTCCATATCACACGCAAAATTGTCGAAACCTGAGACATATGTCATGACTGGTCATGTGGCCACCAAAGATGTGCGCACCAGGTAATAGACGAGATATTTCCAATTGGTGTGAGTTTCAAAATGACCATGGCCACACAAATGTTGATTGCATATCGCTAAGGCTACAAGTGAATGAATTATTAAAAAAGAGACACCTGAGTGAGTTCCCGTCATAAGGAAAGAACCAAATCTCGAACAATGATACCCATAAAGACCATACCAGGGGAACCCCTGCCTCACAGGAAAGGTATGAGTGCATCATCAATATCATAACATGAGGATCAGATGTTAGCGAGGTGTCTTGTTCAGCCACCAAAAGGAGCATAAGAGTCACCATGACTAAGACTTGAACTGGTGGGGATTGAAACATGAAGCTTCACCCATTGGCATTATAAGCTTTACATCGGATGAAACCACACCATGACTCCTTGATGATATCCTTGACTGTAGCTAACTACATTTTAAGCGGATTTCCGTTTACAATGATAACTCAACAAACATCCTCTTCACGGATATGTTCAAGGAGATAGGTTGGAACGATGCCGAACGTACCAGGAAAGCGACATCCTTAATTGGATTTATTGGCGAGGTGAAACAGAACATCGAAAAATTAACTTTTCCGGCTTATGCAAGAGCAATAAATATGCAGACAAAACTCTGAATCATGGACTGTGTATACACGTAAAATGTGATTATGAGATAATGGATATATGACATGAGAGTCGTGCCCTCAACCCTAAAACAACTCTTTAGTAAGTGGCATAAATAAGAGTCAACCAAGAGAATGCTATGTCATACTATCATGCAACACTCAAAGCCAATGCTTATCAGTCACCACAACTTCAACCATGATGAGGAGCCACGGGTAAAGCAGCTTGATGAGATTACTTCAACATAACCTCACCCAAGCATGAAGCTAGGGATATGATCACAGCTTCCAACTTGCATAAGGAGAAGGCTTATCAATTTCCTCAGGTCAAGCTATGACTACTTTGCATGGTCACAAGAAGATATGCTAATGATAGATCCCACACACTGACTATAAGTCGACTTTGAACACCTCCGAGTAAGAAAAAAACGAAGGAAGTTTACTCCATAGGTGACATGATCATCAACAAAAAGGTCAACAATCTCTTAGACATTGGGTTCATTCGAGAAGTACGATATTCGGATCGGCAAGTCGACATAGTCATGACGCACAAGAAGAATGGAAAGTGAAGAGTTTTTATAAATTTTATAGATCTTAACAAGGTATGCCCCCAAACACCCCTTTCCATTGTTACGCACAGAAAGATGGTAGACGCCATAGTTAGACACAAATTGATGAGCTTCGTGGACGCATTTAGTGATTACAACCAAATTCTAATGTACCAACAAACTAAGAGAAGACCTCCTTCATGACCTCTAGGAAAACTTGTTGTTACAAGGTCTTTCCTTTTTGCCTCAAGAACTCTAGTTCCTCTGGCGAAAAGGCTTGTCAATATGATGTTTGCAGCTCTAATCAGCCATAATATGGAGGTGTATATCGACAATATGTTTGTAAAATCTTTGCTAGCTGAATGCCACATCTTGTGCATACAATAAGCCTTCTCTCTGCAAAAATACAACATGAAACTGGACCCATCTAAGCGCTCATTTGGCCTAAACTCTGGTAAGTTCCTTGGCTGCATCGTCACTATCATGATATAGTGGCTAACTCTTACCAAATAAAGGTAATCCAAGGCATATCATCGCCCAAAAGGAAAAAAGAGGTCCAAAAGCTCATGGGAAGAATGAACACACTCAAAAAACTATCTCAAGGCTATCTGATAAGTCTCATGCCTTCTTTGCCACCTTCAAGAAGCTAAAAGATTTCACGTGGGACTATGAGTGGAAGAGGTCTTGAATCACTTAATGATTATCTGACAATGCCCCTATGTTATCAAACCCAAAGGATGGTGAGCCCGTGCTCTTATACTTAGCCATCTCCGATCACGCCATGAGTGGAGTCTTGGTTCGAGAAGGAGAAGCGCAACAGCACCCGATGTATCATATCATCAAGTCCTTGTTAGATGTTGAAACACATCATAGCCATATCAAGAAGCTAACCTTAACATTATTCAATGCAGCCAGAAAGCTACGAACCTATTTCCAATCTCAACCCATAGTCTTGGTGACATCGACACAAATCAAGAAAATCTTACACAAAGCAGAGATATACGGGAGACTAACCAAGTAGGTAGTGAAGTTCAAAAAATATGAGGAATCTATAGATCAATCATGCCTATCAAGATGCAAGTACTTGGATAACTCATAGCAAAGTTCACCCCTACCACGGTTCCAACAACCAATAAGAAGACTAAAACCCTTCAGACCATGAGACGAGAGGGAGAATGGAAACTGCACGTAGATAAGTCAAACAATATGAGAGGCACTTGATTGGACATAGTCTTGATAATTCCAAGTGGTGGCACTACATCAACAGAGATTTAGTGTAAATTCAATGCCATTAACGACAAGCTTGAGTATTAGGCCCGTATTGCTGGATTAACAGTGTCTCTTGAGCATGGAGCTAAGAGAATTGTTGTGTATAACGATGCGAAGTTGATCATGGACAAAATTCAATGAGAATATCAAGCCAAGTATACAACCATGGCTAAGTACACTGAGTTGGTCAATAATATTTTGATCGAGAAATTTGAGAAGTGTCACTTTAGTCGAGTCCCAAGAGAGGAAAATAGCCAAGTGGATGCCCAACCTACAAGGGTTCTGGCCTACAAACCATAAGACAACTGACATCATCCTGCTAATTTCCTTATGGTAAGTGATAGCTTCCGAAGTCGTGGACCCGAAAGTCAAAACTGTTGGCCATGATGAGTGCTCTGGCCATGGTGAGTTTTCTGGCCATATCTCATCTATAATTGGTGAATACCCATTGTTGACTAATTGTAAGATGAAAATATACCGACCCTGATAGTTGAATTCATTAAGATAAAATATCAAGCTGCACGACTCTGCCTAATAAGAGAACATCTCTACGGACGGTCATTCTATAGACCCTTCTAAGCTGTCTAGACCTGGCAGAGGTCAAACATCTTGGCAAAACTTCATGAAGACAATTTCATGTCATATTTGGGAGAAAATTTTCACGCTCATTACAAAGAGAGTTGAATACTACTCGCCAACCATGGCCTGTGATGCAATGTTTCACACACGCTAATGTGAATAATGTCATATACATGCACAAGTATCGAAGTTACTGCCAGAGAAATTAAAGTCCATAAGTGTGCCATGGCTATTTATGAAGTGGGGGGGGGGGGCACAATATCGTTGGCAAGAGTCCCGTGGCGGCATCACAGAAAGTGTTTCTCTCGGTCACGAACGATTACTTTTTAAAGTTTTTGGAAGCAAAGCTCTGAGTAAGATCAGAGACGTTCCAATCAAAAATTTTATGTGAAAAAGAATCATATGCAAGTTTTGGAGTATCTCATGAGATTGTCACGAAAAATAAGTCGCAATTCAGAAGCAATGATTTCAAGAAGTTATGCCAAGTATGGAAATCAAGTTTAGCTTTGCAACTTTTTGGCGCCCTCAATTAAATGGACAAACTGAATCAAATAAAAAGATTGTCATCAACATGTTGAAAAGTTGCTGAAAAAAGAAAGGTAATCGGGTACTCAGGCGTTTCTTTGACAACACCTTGGACAAGGTAGCGAGAAAGCTAACCCCTTACTGGGAAGAACCTTATCAGATAATAGAGGTACAAAGATCAAGATCGTACAAACTGCAAGATAAGCATGGAAAAAATTAGAATGCTCTCCATCTCAAGGTCTATATCTTTTAAGAATTTTCTTTCTTCGATTTCTCATAAACAATTCACAGATAGTCTACGAGATCTCATAGATTCTCTGTATTTTAAGTTGTATTTAAACATCCACGGATAACAATCCCCGGTAAAACTTCCTTTTTTTTATCAAACATTTGTCATAAATCTTGTTATTCTTATTCAGAGCATAGCCGATGGGTAAGTCATGACATGCAACAAGCGAAACTAAGATAAATCACGAATGGGACTCGTAGCCGAAACAAGCAAGAGGTATCTACAAAGTGAAAAGAGAACGTTGAATTGTCGTGGCATACTCGTAACTAGGGGTGGGCGTTAGTTTCTTCGGTTTCATTCGGTTCGGTTTTTGGTTTTTTCAGTTCTCAAAAATTGAAACCATTCAGTTCCTAAAATATTTCAGTTCTGTTTAAGTTCAGTTCTCGTTCATGTTCGACTCCGGTTCAGGTTCGATTCCGTTTGAATTAAGTTTCCATATGGGTATTATTGTTTAGATACTTTTGAGTTTTTTGTTATTTTGGATATTTTTGAGTATATTTTCGGGTATTACTGGATATTTTTAAGTATCATTATATTCTTTTTGTTTTTCGGTTACTTGCTCGTGTTCGGTTAGGTTCCAGTTCTGTTCCAGTTTTTTTATTCAAAAAATTGGAATCACTCGGTTATTTTCTAACTCTGTTTGGTTTCAATTCGGTTTTTTCGGTTCGGCTCTTCGATTCTGGTTTTTTCAGTTTTAAAAAATTGGAATCACTCAGTTACTTTCTAACTCTTGTTCGCTTTCAATTTGGTTTTTTCAGGTTCTGGTTATTACGCCCACCCGTACTCATAACCCTCCCGATTGGTCATGACCCAAAATTATGGGATGATAGGGCATACAGAGTTAGAGTGCCAAAAGATCCATGGACACTGAATTCAAAAATCAAGACATTTAGAACGCTGGTTAACCCCAACCCAAAAGCCAAGGAAATGCACCGCAAAGCCATGTAACACAGGCACTACCTTAACCAAAGGCTGATGCCAAGTATCATTAACGCTCATAAGTCGAACTTAAACTATGAAACACATGTGCACATTTAACTATAAAGTGTTTCAACCTTGAGCAGTGCCAGACGCATGGGTAAAATTGATTAGTATCAACATTATGCTCTGACGAGACCTAAAATGGTAATAAGCCCACCTGCAACCTAACCAAGAGTCAATGGTCAAGCATGAGCCGTAGAGTGAGAAACTACCATTATGTTTAAAAGAGTGAACCAATGGTAAAGCCATGATTCTGCAAGGCATGGATGCTCAACTCAATTTCAATAAATGGATGTAGCGGTCAAGTTATGGTTCCACATCATTGCAAACTTTAAAGAGCAAATACATGGTCCAACCATGATCTCCAAGATATGGTAGCACCCAAATACTACAAAAAGTTGATGGCTCAACCATAACACTACCTCGCTCCAGTAAGACCATCCTCGAAAAAGAAAGTGAACAACCAAGCCATGATCTCACAGAAAAGTGACAACAAAGATAATATGGGGGGGGGGGGGAANGTCACAATTGCAATTTTGGAAGCATACAGAAAGTTCATTGGCTAGCCACATTCTACATATCACAATATACCTAGTAACAAGAACGATGATTAATCTAACACTCTGAAAACCACTTCCAGGGCAAGAACCTCAATGTGAAAAATCTACCGTAACAATCAAAGCATGTTCGAATCTGGGGTATCTTGACCCGACCAATGGCTAAACCGTGGTTTGAGGCACAACCTCCTGATGCAATGACACTTCTCTACAAGGGCAATCATAGCTCATAATTATGAAATAAGAAAATACATCTAACCATGGTTACTGAGCATAAAATGAACATACGTTAAAGAGAAACAACAATTAAATTATAGTAAGATAGAAAGTGTTCAGAATTATCCGAGCTAACTAGGAAAGCAATAGTCAAAGGCCAAGAAGGCTGAAATTCATTTGTTGAAAGAAAAATTAAAACGACCCACACCATAAAAAGAGATAAACTAAATATTAATGGTTGAAGCCAACGCGCTATGTGGTTTGAAAGAAGGAAAATCATAGAGGAGATTTCGTCAAGGAAACAATGGCCTCAGGAGAATAGAGGATGTGTGATCCATTACAAGGGAAATCAAGGTTTTAGTATAATAAGGAAGAGTTGCATTATGATATATGGATCGAGTTGTAGTGATATGTTGATATGCCTTCTCCAGCTCGGTTAACTCCCACTCCTTGTAGGAGGCAGTGAAAAACCTCGGGCCGTCTCCCATCTCACAATGACATTACCACTATTGGACCCAATGTCTAGCACGACTTTAGATCCTTAACTTGAGTGGTAAAGAAGTCCAACTCATTGCGCCTAAACTGCCAATTGTCTCACATAGTTGTAGCCTTGGCCTTAATAGGTTCCAACCTATATTTGAGCTCCCTAATCTCCACATCTTTGAAAACTTCTAAGACACGTGAATCATCGACCTTCTTGCATTCGAGCAGGGTGTCATGCCTAGCTTAATCCATGGTTTGCATAGCAGATTTTGCTCGTCATGTCTCGTGGCAACTCTTTCATCATTTATAAATATGTGTACCAAAATTGAGGATGCGCTTTGACATGCAAGTGATACCCTCTAAGATCAACTTGGTTAATGAGGAAGTAGTAACTGAAAAGGATCTCCTCGACGTAGATAGTGATTGGTTCATGCTCAGGAGGGCCAAAATCAAGATGAAGATGCCTGGGACTGACAACATGAATTGCCAAGGGGCGACTCCAAATGGACTGGCCATCTTAGCAATTCGAGTTGGCACTGAACCCCTGAGACTAGCCTCAAAGAAAGCTCGTAGACCACCATCTTTCCAGCTTTGTTGTTAGAAGCCCTTTCGGATGGCGTGGGACATATATGCGTCAGGCTGGCCAGAAGACAGTAAGCAACCCTCATATCCTCAATCTCTGCCTCTGAAAAGCGGGAAGCAAGATCTGTACGAGGAGAAAAAGAAAGATTGGGATACATGGCTAAAATCCACAACAATTGTCGTATGTCAAAACCCTAATCTTAACCAAAGCATAAAAAAATTTTTTTGAAGAATTGCTTGATAATCGTGAGAAAAAGTGAATTTTTAATCTCATATTGTCCCAGAAAAGTACACTTTGAACCCTTCGACAACCATAAAGAAGCTTGGTGAGAGCATGTAACAGCAAAGAGATGCTCTATACAAAGCTAAAAGCCAAAAATATGAGGCCATAAGCAACTAATTCATGCCAAATTCGATGAGGATCAGAGCCATTTTCTCTTGATTCGACAGCCGCAATCGTTTATCAAAAAGAGAATAAAAGGAGGGCCCTACTCATGAATCTTGTGATTGGTCTCCGAGCGGAACCGGGGTGCGGCAAAGGTGCCAGGGGCGAGAAAAAGAATCAAGGAAGAGCTATGCTTACCGGAAACGACCAAGAGACGAAGGGTTCTACGATCACAAAGACAAAAGCTAGGTTTTCCTTTTGGGGGAGTCGACGACAAAAGAATGACAAATTAAGCTTTATTTTCCGCTCTTATCATCTCTAAGTTGTTGGGCTTATTTCACAAAATGGGACCAACAAGGAGACTAGGTCTAATAATATCCACCAAGCCCAACGTTTGAAAATTGAAAGTCCTAAGGGAACCAACCATGGTCTGAAGGCACATAAGTCATGACCTGGAATAAACATGATGATAGATCAAATGTTTGGCTCTAGTATTAAGAATATGAAAGACTACACCTGTGATAGCTACATACCGCTAAGACTACAAGTGGATCTTCTCTTCAAATTATAAGCCAAGAAAATGAAGAGTGAGAGAGCATGGCAAATTTTTGGAGATTAATTTATTCATATAAGATTTGATCCAAGTGTTGAAACAAAGAAGGAAGATGGTTGAGTTGGTACCAAGTATGCACGGATACCAAATATGCACGACCAATAAAAGTTGTGTAAAGTCCGGGCCATCCAAATATGCCCGAAGAATACTAATAGAAAGTTGGGATCAAAACATCTTACGCAAAGTTGTGAACAAGATATTGTATATGCAAATATGGTGTAAGAACACTTCTAGAAGGAGAGATAGTCTTTGGAGTCAAAAAGTGACCGTTTGAATTTGAATGTAAAGAGAGTCACATGTGTACATAAGAAGAAGAGTTGGAGCTACCCTTTTCTCTCATTCTTGGCGTGCCCATCTTGTCCTCTTCGTCTTGTATTCATCCTTTTATGCATTGTTTAATGTTCTTGTTTGTTTATGTATTTTGGCTATTTAAAAGCCATTGTTGTAACTTATTTTACTTAAGCAATAGTTAACTCTCTTCTTCATTATTCTTTTGGTTACTCTTACACTCTCTATTCTCTCTGGTTCTCACGAGTTCACACTCAAAAAATCTCTCAAACTTCATCATTCTGTCAAACTCATCACATAC
The DNA here is from genome assembly GCA_900406275.1 of Anastatica hierochuntica. Lineage (NCBI taxonomy): Eukaryota > Viridiplantae > Streptophyta > Magnoliopsida > Brassicales > Brassicaceae > Anastatica > Anastatica hierochuntica. Next base: position 49,054 of record OVAN01000626.1, read on the forward strand.
TCTCATTCTAGGCCGCTCAGCCGAACTGATTATCTTGAGCTTTCTCACCATTTTTGCGGTCTTAATACTACCTTGATTCCATACTCGTACTCTCAAATTATAACATGGTATAACAACATTAAGCTCATAAACCTCACAAAATTTCCTCATTTTCTATTCTCAAACACTCATCTCTTTTATTCTCAAAATATGTTTTCCGATTTCCTTAAGTTGCTGTCATGGAAAGCTTGAAACAAATTACTTTCATGGTTCTTATACCACTATAAAAGCTTATCCGTCAACTTGTCATCATTCTCAAGTCATCATATCAACAGCTAAACCAGCAGCCTAATCCAAATGCATATTCACACTCCATAGGACCCACTAACGACATATGTGAACTTCAAAGACCATATCTCTTCAACCATAAGGAGTTACGAAGCAAGAAAAATTTTCATGGATTCTCAAATCAAAAGAAGACCAAGAAAAAGTTGAATCACATCCACAACTTCTCACAACAAGGAGTTATTAATTTTAGAACCAGACAATCTTCTGGTACATCTGAGGAGAATCATCTTGCAAAATCATTCCATTACCAGTCCAATAAGGCGAGCACATCATCCCAGACCACTTGACCCTTTAAGAGTAGCCTCATAGAGAGCCATACCATAAAGAATCAGCCCAAGAACCCCAACCAATTAGGATTTCTACCTGATTTACCAAACCTGGTCCAAGCGAAGCCATATGAGGAAACCATTAAGTGCAGACCATCACCAATTGAATACACGACTTGGAGGTAATCTAGGAACATCATAGGGTTCCAACCACCAGGAGAAACCATTGAAGCTACCAAACTGTGAAGATGAAGAAAGTTCTTCACTATGTGCAAGGAAGAAATAATTATGGTCTTCATAGAGTGCTACAAGCTGGAGGAAAGGATGGGGTATAAATGTGACCATTGAAGAAGGAGAGCCACGCCAAGAACAAGACCTTGACCTTGCACCATCTCTTGGACAAAGTATGTGCAAGATGAATCTCTTGGAGAAAGAGGTAAAAGGAATCATATCAGATTCTTTAGAGGTAAGTGGACTCTCTTCTATTAAAGAATTATGCTTATTGAACTCTCACATTACTAAGAGGCTATCTAATTGTTTTTCCTAGATGCTATCCTTTAACATGTGAAGTGTTTAAAATCTGAGATAGAGTTTCGATGACTAGGTTTAAGGATTTTGGTTTGCATTGGCTGAATTTGTAATCTTGATAATTTGTCATGATTAAAATTCATAGAATTTGTTGCTAGGATAGTTTACATGATGATTTTATCCTAAGCTTGTTATTAAATATTTTAGAGATTATAATTGGAGTTGTCCAAGTTCTGGTCTCATGTTGGTGATCTTATCTTTGCTCTTGAGCTGTTTTGATTGACAGGGTGCCACATTATGATATTAATCGATTTGAAGTAGCAAGAAGTCAAGAAGAATTATGTCCCAATGCATAACTCACCATGGATGTTATGTCCACATCCTACCAAGATGGTAGAGAGGGAGTAGAGGCATTGAAGAAAATGTTTTGCCCACGTTTGACAGCCTACACAAAGATTTATATTCCTGGAAGTCGAGAGAAAATGCTCAATGGTGTTTCTGTGCTCACATTTTAGAGCCTACATGAAGAGCACATATTCATGAAAGTGTGGAGAGAAGAAGTCACACATTGAAGAGGTGGATACTTGCAACTCACCATGGAAGTTCATGCCCACAACCTACATATCAGAGCCTACATATTAAATATATATTCCTGAGTGTATAGAGGGAGTTGATGCATTGAAGAAAAGAAGAGGAGCTCAAAGTGGCTTTACACCACCACTTCGCACTTATGAAAGCCTACATGAAGAATGTATATTCCTGAAGATAGAGAGAGAGCTTACTCAACAACAACATCATCACATGAAGCCAAAAAAGCTGATGATCCAAGGCATTGGTAAGTAATCATTGTTGCTCATCTTCTAAGTTTGGCTTTATACTCTTATTCTTTGAGTCAAGCTTGAGGAGGGGTATCAAATGAATAGTCAATGTCCATTCTTAAAGTCATAAAAAGGGGAGACACTAAATCGGCTACAAGGAGAGCTTTAATAAAGAAAGTGATGCAAGGAAGGATTTGTGACTTGGAAACTCAACCAGGCCGTGATCTTAGGGTCTATGGAGCTTACCAAGATGGACTTAAGACTCTTAGACCCACTGGCCAATCCTTACGTGGAGAAGACTCAACTCTTTTTTCCTTAGCATAGTTTTATCTCAAGAGGTTTTATATGCTAAGGTTTTTAATGAAGGGTTTTTCAAGGTTCCAAGCTTGACCTCGGATCTCCTATGGTCAAACTTGAGGGGAAGGGTTGAAACAAAGAAGGAAGATGGTTGAATTGGTACCATGTATGCACATGTACCAAATATACACGGCCAATCAAGTTGTGCAAAGTGTGGGTCATCCAAATTTGTCCAAAGAAGACTTGTGCGAAGTTGGAGTAAAATCTTGTGCAAAATTGAAAAAAAGTGTTCCATGTGTGAGATGGTGTAAGAACACTCTTAGAAGGAGAGATAATCTTTGAAGCCAAACAGTGACCATTTGAATTTGAATTTAAAGAGAGTCACATGTGTGCATAAGAAGAAGAGCTAGAGTTGTCCCTTTGTCGTGCTTATCTTGTCTTCTTCCTCTTGTATTCATCGTTTTATGCATTTTTAATTTTCTTGTATGTTTATTTGTTTTGGTTATTCAAAAGTCATTGTTGTAACTGATTTTACTTAAGCAAGAGTTAACTCTCTTCTCCATTATTCTCTTAATTACTCTTATACTCTTTATTCTTTTTGGTTCTCACGAACTCAGACTCAAACAATCTCTCAAATTCCATAATTGTCTCAAACTCTATTGCATACTCTCATTCTAGGCTTCTCGGCCAAACTAATTTTCTGTGAGCTTTGTTCACAATTCTCTCGGTCTTGAGCCTAATGACCTTGATTCCACACTCTTTATTATCAAATTCTAACACCGAGTTGGATCTAACTTGAGTAACTAGACCACAGTGGGGCCTTGATGCCTCTGGAGACTATAGTCCGAGCCAAGGTCGCAATATTAATCAATGGTCAAAGTCATGACCAAAGCTAATTTTTTTGTCGATATCATAACTTATTGAATATGGGTCGGGTGTAACTAAGATAAAGGAAGTAATCTTTTAGGCGAAGATGAAATCGTTTAGTAATGCATATTTAAAAAATATGAAAATATCAAATTATAAATATTTATATAAAGGGAACCTTAAATCCTAGAGAGACACAAGATAATTGCTTCAAAAACACGCAACTAAACCTTTTTATAGTTAGGATTCTTAGCTTATGATTATTCTTGAATATCAATTATAAACACTTTGATCTATCAATAAAGATAATCGATTCATATATTTTGTTTCTCTTAATCTTTTCATTCTTTTCAAACGAACAACCAAAAATTTTCTAAACAAAATGATTACTTTTTACCAACGGTAGACTGATTTGCAGTCGAAAATGGTATTGTTTTCTTGTAGTCTGTCATTGTAAAGATGACATATATAGAATTGTTGTGTACTAGTTGAAACTAAAAAAAAAAGTATGAATAAGTTATAACGTTAGGTCTAATATGTAACTACACGCACGTAAGGTAGTAGCTTTTGATCTTATTTATTAAAACAGAGTCATTCTTTTTATCTACTTAAAAAAGTTGTCATTTAAATTTAGACATATTCACAATCATTATAAATAATTATACTAATCATTATTATTTAATTAATAATACAATATAAATATTATTAATCCATGTTGTATCCTTTACTCTCATGTACAATTAAACTATATAGAGTTATTATTATTAATAAGTTTATACATTATACATGTATCATTATTTATATAGTTAACGTGTTAGCATATATATATTGATAAATATACAATAATGTTCAATATAAGACTATAGATTCAATACTATACTATTGATTTTATAATAAATCGATTTTGATCTATCTATACTATAGTATATATGAAATTATATTATTTTAGTACAAATTTACAAGTGTAAGTTAGGCTAGGCGTTCGTGATGTTGTTCAGGTTCAAATCCCGAACTTCAACCCTATAGGATCCAATCTGGTTTTTGAAAAGTTCGGTTCGGGTTTTTGGGATAGATCTGATACTTTTTTCCGGTTCAACTATTTTCGTGTTTTCAGATTCGGATTCCGTTTTTCTTCAGATTTCTTCAATTTTTCGAATATTTCGGGTTTTAATCGAATATTTTCATGGTTTCTTTTTTGATTTTTTGGTTGTTTTAAGATTTTCGGGTTCGACTATTTTCGGGTTTTTCGGATTCGGGTTCGGTTTTTCTTTCGATTTCTCGAATTTTTCAGAAATTTCGGGTTTTAATCAAATATTTTCAGGGTTTTTTTCTTCTGATTTTTCAATTGTTTGAGGGTTTTTTGTTTGGGATTTTCGGATTAACAAAGGCAAGTATATGGTATAAGGGTATAAGTGTAATGATGTATGTATATGTGTGTGCAAAAGTTTGAGGTAACCATATACTACTACTTCAAGTTCAGGTTTGGTTCGAGCAAAACGCGGAACTCGAAAATATTTGAACATGGAACCTGTTCAGATTTTCACTTTTTTTTGTTTCGGTTCGGAGTAATGATTTTGTTGTTAAAAAAGTGTAAATAGCTAATCTAATTCTTATAAAAACATTTCAAATAACATTTTTAAAAAAAAGTAATATCCACAAAATATTATTAATTCGCATAAAAAAAATTTATGATAAAAATTAAAATAATATTAAACAAAAAAATCAGTTTTTTAAATACATAATATTTCAATTAATTAAATTAATTTTATCATATATAAACATTTGTCAAATAAAAAATTTGAAAATAATAACAATATGTAAAATTTGTATTTAAAATAATATATAAATAAACATATGTATAACAAAAAAAATATTGTGGGAACCGAAATTCTTACTGTCAATGTTATCTGGTTCACGGACTCTCTGTAGCCAAAGATCGACAGATCAAGCAGTGAGTAAAAGGGTTAATAAATAAGAAATACGAAACTAAGAGATAAACAGATTATGAAACAAAACAAGTTAATAACGAAAGCGAATTAATACGAAACAGAATGCGAAGCGATATGTATTTAATGGTGGTAAAGTAACAAGACTCGTAAAACAGGTTAACGTGAACGAATACAGAATGAGTTTGAAAGCGAATC